>BMAU01015562.1:0-15814 GCA_019973935.1 Trichonephila clavipes
ACGGCGAAAAAAGGGGAAAAAATCAAAATTGCAACGAACTAGCGAATCACGAAAGAAGCCTTTCTGCCCTTAAGAGGGCAAAGAAGGAAATGAGATCTACTCTGGAAATAAAAAAGCTCAACAGTTGGATGCATTCAAAATGATATTACAATAGAAACACAAAGACCCAACAAAGAATAAAGATGTCTTAAAGTAAAAGATAAGCGACGAAAAGAAAAGTTGAAAATAGTTTATACAGTAATGTGTTCAAAAGATTTTATGAATTGACTGTACTGATTTACAAAAGGAGTTGGGCCGTGGGTAGCCTAGTGGTTAGAGCATCGGACTCCAGACCGGAAGGCCTGGGTTCGATGCCACCAACTACCCTCCGAGTACACACGGAGTACGGGCTCGTTAAATCAGTGGGTCCGAAGTCTTGTGGGTTGAGTCACGAGCGCAGAGACCGGATAATATTTCCCTCCCCTTCAGTTCCATGCAGAAATTGTGGAGGTGGAGATAGGTGGTGTCGCCATCTATCGTAGCATTGGGGAGTTTCGCCGAGCTAAATCGTACTGTGACCTGTATGGTGCTTAAGGTCAACGTCAGGCGTACTTTTAGCCCCTTGCAACGATGAATTTCGTGGGCCTCGATCTGACTACGTCAGACAGATGGCATTAGAAACAACAATAACAAAAGGAGAGCAGGGAGGAGTCCGTGTTGCCGTAAGGTAAGAAATGACCAAGAATGATCAAACCATACCAATGCCCTTTCCTTATCACTGCCGGTTGCCAGTCTAGGACAGCGCTAGGTGGTGGGTAATGGAAACATTCCCCGATGAGCAAAAACAAATAAAAGAAACCAAAACTAACAAGGTAAAAACTGAAGAAGTGAGGGGGCGTAACAATTTGAAGTACCTAGGATGCCGGAAAGGTTAAAAACGGCTCTGCCATTCAGAGCTGCTTTGTAATTTCATGTTTTTGTTTTAACCTTTTTTTTTAACTGCAGTCAATCGGCTTCAGCACATAACATTGCATTGCAGAAACTCGGACTTAGGTCATCATACTGGCCAAGCAAACTTGGTGCGAGGGGTAGTTGCTCATCAAATTGGAATAGGCATCAGTGAAAGAGCAAAACATACACATGGCTCAAATACGTGTCGAAGAAGCACGTGGGGTCGTAAAATTGTAATTATTTTTTCAAATTATACTTTCGCGTTGATAAAGATAGTTCAGTTCTTTTTATGTCAATTAGCGTTAGTATTTTATATCGTTTTTCAATTTATTTTTAAGCACAGAATATTTACTTTGGATAATTTTTATATTTAAAATGCTAATTTAAATTCTGTACACCATGGATTCGTTTGGCGTGATTTCAAAATCTCTCCACAAACGAGTAGTGTACATATTAAAACCTACCTATTTTATCTTTTTCCAATGATTCTAAATTTAATTAATATATAATTTTTATTTTTTGGTACTTATGTGTTTTTTTTTAGTCGGCCATTTACCTAAAATCAAAAGATATCACCAAATGCTACAACATGCATTCAATAAGGGAAAACCTTTCTATGCCTGTTTGTGCACAATAATAGTATTTTTTTTGCACTTGGCAGGGAATTTTCCCCCTAAATAGTTATTCAAATTTCTAAAAGTTGGGGCAATAACATTAGACTCACAAAAAGATCTGTTTTGTGTGATTTCAAAATTTTATTTGAAGTTACTGCGAAATACAAATGGGAAAATTAAGATTTTGTGATGTATATTTTGTGTTTGATTTGGTATTTATGTATTATTACAACCACACATATTGACAACAATAGCATTCAGTTTCCAATTCACCATGTATAACACATACAAAATTGGGGTTGACATAGTTGCAACAGTACCTAAGTACCTTTGTTTGAAACTCTTTTTGGTGATTTTATCAAAATATTGATAATCTGTTATTAATAATTTGTTTTCATAGCTTTTATCATTTAAGTTTGTTATAGCCAACTGTACCCAGCCACGTTTTTCTGTGGCTCAGTCTGGTTAAAAATAAAGAAAAGAGAAAACACACATTTCTAATATCTTTAACCGCTTGCACTTGAGGTGTGATTTTTTTTCTTAGAAAACATGTGTAAATATACATAAACAAAACTTTTCTAAACAGATTTAATTTGTAATTTGTTAACAGAATACTCCCAAGTTATTGTTTTTTGTCTTGTTATGAATCTAAAATTATTTACATTGTCTCCATAGAGGAATTTCCATGTATGAAAATAAATTTAAAATGACTCTTCTTGAGGTCAAAGGGTTAATTTTACAATGCTTTATGAGGAGACATCTTGTGTTGCTTCATTGTCTGTACAGACACAGAAATTGTCTGCTGTGCCTACTTTAGAGCTGTAGTTGCAAACTTTAAACACTTCATGAACCACTTAATGTGTAACTTTATAATTTGCGCACCACTAATAGGATTGACCTCTATGTGGCGAACCACTCTAGCTGCATTTACGTCTTTATTTAATCTTTCATACCCCTGCAAATAAACTTTATGAAAAACAATAACACTCAACAGACTGAAGTGTTTTGCCACCAATTTACTATGTTTACCAAAGCTGACTTTCAAATTTCGATGGAGAATCTGAAAAAACTGTGAATCATTTTTTAAACTGAATCTTCATAAAAGTATACATAATGTCCCAATTTTTCTGCAAACCATCCAAAATTT
This sequence comes from Trichonephila clavipes, assembly GCA_019973935.1. Taxonomy (NCBI): domain Eukaryota; kingdom Metazoa; phylum Arthropoda; class Arachnida; order Araneae; family Nephilidae; genus Trichonephila; species Trichonephila clavipes. Next base: position 2,692 of record BMAU01015562.1, read on the forward strand.
CTCATGGATCACCGATTAGTGACTGCTACTCTGGAATACATAACAGTACTTATGTATTAGCATCACCGTAACAAAATTGGTGCCACGTGTGTCACACTTTATTACCTAAACCACAAAGATTCTGACATTTTTTTAGGAAAAGAAATCAGATTTGGATGTTATATATATATATATATATATATATATATATATATAGAGAGAGAGAGAGAGAGAGAGAGAGAGATGATGTGATTTGTGCATGGCGGCAATTTGGCTGCATTGATGCTAATATTTAAATACCCAGACAACAAATAATTGTCCATGTGAGAAGCAGTCTGTGTCTAGATATAATCCACTCTGTTTTAAAGATAGGCCATTAAATTTTTTGATAACAATTGCTAATGCTAATATCGAATTGTGAATTGCAAAAATACTCAATCATTATCAACACTTTGTCGTAGATTTCTGCTGCGAAATCTATGTTTATATTTGAATTTTCCTTGCGTATTTCACTTAAAATATCTTCAGCCTCTCATCGCGTTGTATTTGAGCTGCGCCAATTGATGTACGTTTGAAGTTCAATATTAAATTAGCCTTTTTTTCTTCCTTTTTGCTCCTGATTTTGCTTTTTTTTTAAATGCTCTGAAATTTTATGTTTTCGTTTTAACTTTCTTTTCTTTTTAAGTATAGTAAATTGGCTTCACTACATGAAAATAATGCCTTGCAGGCAGGACCGGATGGTGGCTTTTAAAGGCCCCCTAAATAATTAAATATTTTGCCATTTTCCAAAAAAAATTTTGTGCGGAAAAATTTAAAATATACGAAACTTAAAGGTTTTTTTCTTTGTTTTCGAGCAATTGAAATACGTTATAAACTGTAACATAATTTACAAAAAAAAAAAAAAAAAAAAAAAAAAAAAAAAAAAAAAAAAAAAAAAACTACACTTTTGTGCTGTAAATTCTTTTATTTGCTCAGCCCATTTTAAGTCTTTGGTGAGATCCGTATTAATAGAAAGAAGTGATACATAATTAAGCCTAGTATTTGTCATTGTTGTCCTATATTAGTTTTCTATGTTGGACATTTTAGAGAACACACACTCCGCTTCACAGCTAGTAATACATGGAGAAAAAATGAACACATAGACATACTTATTTTGAATTGAGTATGTTTGTATCAGGTTTGATCACATGGCTTTACTGAATATGAAACCTTACATGTACTCAAAACCCGAAAAAGTGGTAAATTAACACTTTCAAACAAATTAAAAAAGATATTTAGGCTTACAGATGTTCTTTTAATATACCGGCTACATATTTTAAAAATTGGGGTCGAACAACAAATTTAGTTCCCATAAATCTACCGAACTATCTTTCGTATCTACCACGTTATCCGCGGAAGAACACATGAGTACTAGATTGTTTTGATTTTATGTTTTGACTTTGCAAAATGTGTCACAGAGTCTAACGTTTACATCGACTGGATTGACTCAGAAGACATCAGTAAAAAAAATTATGAAGAAAGATTCAAAAAAGCAAATGCTAATTTCTATTCAAGCAAGTATTTTGAAAATTTGGGCAATATTCCAAACATTGGCACCATCTCTAAATGGACAAACAATAGAAGAGAAGAAGTTCTGTATACTCGAATCTTTTGCAAAATGATCATTACTTGAGGACTTCTACAAAAATTCAATTTATCAAACAATGCAAATTGTAGCTCTTGTCATTGTTTAAATGACTTCGACCATATCTTGTTAATCTGCAGTAGATATACTCATCCTCGAAATCATCTAAAGTTTTAATCTCAAAATTAATTCTCACTGCAATATCACCTTCAAAGAGTTATTGGAGAAAGCTGTTTCAAATAGATCAACATTTAGATTTTTTGTTCAGAAAAGGAAACATTTTGATATCAACTAAATTGTAAATATTTTAGTCTTTTAGGGGATAATAAGTCTTTGTTGCCTCTTATTCCCAAAAATAAATAAATTGTAAAACTAAGTAAGTGTCTTGTTTTTAAAATAAGGCCATAATAGTAATTTACGGGTATAGTAAATGTGATTAAATGTTTACCTTATTTTGATAGATTCTTTAAAAAAAGATCGTTATAAATTTAACGTTATAACCTGCACTCAAAAATAACACCGGCAGCTAGCTCAAATAATTTTAATTCGTTGTACATTCTAATTGAGCACAGTTACAATTACATAAAAACCAGTTAATCTTTATACAAATAATAAGGGGTTTGCGCGGGCGGACATTGTCATGTCCTTTCTACACCGTGGTGGCAGTCATACTGGTTACTTGTCCATACGGCCAGGAGATGGCATTCTATTACCATTCGTTACACTCTCCCTCTGGTTCCTATGTATCGTCCTCGATGAGGAACCAGCAGAGTTGTCTTTCCTGGGTCTTCACCTTTTTCTGAGAGGCATCACTGGAATGGCTTCCTTGTCTATGCATGGATAAAGGGCAGATGAATGATAAGGTCCGAAAACCTCACGTGGGTTGTTTGGATTTTCCGTTTCGTAAGTCGTCGGGGAGCGTTGAGTCACAATAATATAAGGCCCATCTCTTTTGGACATGAATTTAGCTGTCTTCTTGTGGGCAGCATTGCTGAGGGGGGTGAAGGGTTACCCACACTTTATCACCTGGATGATACAAGGGACCAGGACGGTGTCTTTTATAATAGAAGGTCTTTCGCTGATCTTGTTTCTCTTCAATTCTTTCAGGGACTTCAGATGAAATTCTTGCTAATCTTTTCAAATATGGGGTGATCTCTGGGACGAAATTTTCATTATCTATGATGGCTCGAAAGTCAATGGTTGCATCATCTATAGTCTAAACTGCAGATAAGCAGCAGTTTTACCAGTGGTATCACACTTGGCATTGTTCAACAGCTCTTTCCTGGCTGGATTCATTTGGTAGGGAGGCACTGAAATTGGTGGATTGTTTTCAGTGTTGATGCTATGTTCGATAAATGGAGTAGCTTCTCCCCTACTTCGAAGATAGAGTGATAGTTTTTAAGTAAGCTGTCTAGTTCCGCACACTAAGAACCAAGTTCTTGTCCTTCATCTTCCCGTAGTTGACAGTTATTTATCGCCACAGGCCGTACATTAACAGAAGTACTCTGATAAGGCGTTACGAAATTGTATGATTTTCGGGAATCGTCACAAAAAGTCCAACAGTTCTTTCGGAAATTCAGTACTATTCCAGAAAGTCAACTCCAAGTAGGGTGGAGTTGTTTTTGGCACCAGGCAAAATTATAAAGGGGGTTTTAAACTTTCTACCTTCCAGTATGACGGTTTGAAATGTACGTAGAACTTCTTTCTGAGTAACGATTCCATCAGCAAAGGATAGAGATATTACTGTCTTCACAAAAGCAGCTCCTTGTTAGATATGGATAGTGTAACGAGTTTCTCCTGCAATCGAATGACTTGCACCACTGTCCGCAAATGCAGTTCCTGAAACTCCATTTAGGCTGATCCTGAGTACAGCATTTCTGTTTGAAGGAGAGAGACTGTTAATTCGCAGAATTCCAAAATGAGCTGGATCACCCTTTGAAGGATTGCAGTCAGGGGATTTTGACTTGAAGTAGCCTGGCTTTCCCCATCCACAGCAGGACAGACCATTTCGGCTTTCAAATTGCGATTGTCCTCTAAATGATTTTCTTGATTCTTCTTTTGCCTTATCCACCGTTCTGATTGGTTTATTTATTTTTGAGTGGAAAGAAGTTCTTTTTACATCTGGTAAAACTTTATGTTTCGACGTCTTACCTCGAGCAACTTTATAATCGTCTAATTTTTGTACTAACTCAGAGGAGATTTTAATATCTCCCCAGATATCCACGAAGTGTTCTTTAATTTTCTTCGCAACTCTTTTCTTAAGCTGATCGGTAAGAACCAAATCCTTAAGGGAGTTAAAGTCTTTCACTTCTAGGCTATGTAGCCATCCTTCTAAGTAATTATTTAGCTCGTACGCGAAGTCCTTCCACAAAGCTTCGGGTTGTTTTTGATGAGTAGTGAACTTCATTCAAAACGATGCAGCACTCTACTTGAATCGTTGGAGTAACACTTGCTTAATGTGCTGGTAATTTTCTAATTTGTCTTTGGGTTCACGCAAAATAATATGAGAAATGTCGATAGGTAACATAGGTAGAAGGTGTGTTACGTAATCGACTTCACCTATGTTAACTTGCTCACACTACCTTTCAAATATTTTAAGATAGGTAAAAATGTCAGAATTTTCCACAAATCTGGGTATTAGGTGTTGGATATGCATTTTCTCTGCCGCAGCAGCACTAGTGTTAGTTGCAGTAGCAGTCATGCTTAACGTCATGTGTTCTAGTTCCAAAATCAGTCCCTCTTGTTTTCGTTTGTATTCACTTTCCTCCTTTTCGTCACGTTCTGCCTGAACCCTAGTTTCAATAATTGTTTCTAACTGTTCATCATAGTCTTTCGAAGTTAGGATTAAATTTTTAAAGTCTATTACCCTCATCATTTCTCCTATTTCGAGGCCCAATTCTGTAGCTAATATTTTTAAGTCATCTTTGCGCACTTTTGCAAGGTGCGCCATTGTTTTAACTTTAGAAAAAAGGGGTCAATAATAAAGCCCGACAGCCACAAATTAAATGCAGTTAATTTAATTTTAAAATAGTTAACCTTTATAATTGAGCATCAACTAGTCATTAGAAGAACAAGAATTGGATATTTGAACACAATACTATTCAAAAATATATTATAGATATCTTACAGGAAACAAAATCCAAACATTGAAAGCAAAATGAAAATTCAAGTAAAAAGAAATTCTGATGAACTTAGTCAACACAACATAAAAATTAATCCTTTGAAGGAATAAAAATACTGCTTAAAAATATTGTAGATATTTTACAGAAGGCAAAATCTTAGCTTTGAAAATAAAAATAATTCACATATAAACAAAATTCTGATGAAATTCAAAGTCGAAACAAAACCTATGAATGAATCTTTTGAAGAAACAAAAAAACAACAACTTTTTTATAATATTTTTTTTTTTGTTAACAAAAAATAATAATTTCTTTCTTTTAAATTCACAAAAATCTAATTAGTGATCGAAATTCTTCAAAATAGTTAGAAATAAAACACAGTATAACAACACTTTAATTCAATAAAAAAAGATACTAAACAGGAAATATCAATCTCAGTGACACTCTTGCGTCATAAATGAATTAATGAGTCAGCAGAAAAAGTGAAAAGTTTGGATGATTAATAAATTTTACAGAACAAGCAGTGAGTGCTGTATTCTGAATTCCAAGTAAAATGAACAAGAAAAAGAAAGAACATCTGATTTTCTCCAGGCAAGGGGTGAGAGACTGAAAATCGAGAGGGGGGGACCTTTACCAGGTGTAGGCATATCAAATGAGACGATAGCTAACAGATGTCGCCACGCATATATGCAAACAATACGAAACCGTGACACGGGATTTTTTTATAGTTTGATCTTTGATACTCATGTTTAGTTTACTTTTGGACGAGTTTCAGCGTGCATTATATTTTTTTACTGTGTTGAAAGTGTCGAATTTTATGCCTTCCGACCACGATTTGCGGACAGCATTAATTTTTTGTTACCATCTGAAGAACAATGCTGCCGAATCGCTTCAAATGCTTGTAGAAGCATACGATGGCAATGCTCTGAGCCGTGTGCAGTACTACAGATGGTTTGAAAAGTTTCAAAATGGTGATTTCGATGTGAGAAACGAGGAGCTTGGCAGACCATGAAAAAATTTTGGAGATGCTGAACTGCAAGCATTACTCGATGAAGATGATGGCCAAACGCAAGAACATCTTGCAGAATAACTGAATGTTTACCAGAGCACTGTTTCCCGTCGTTTCAAAGCAATGGGCAAGATGGGTACCACAGGAGCTAACGGGCCGTCAACTGGAAAACCGAAAAATCGTGCATGAAATGTTGCTTGCCCGCTACAAACGCAAGTCATATCTCCATTGTATTGTGACTGGCGATGAAAAATGGGTTTATATTGAGAATCTCAAGCATAATCGACTATATGTTGACCCCGGACAGCCGTCCAAATCGACCGCAAGGCCGAATCGCTTCGGCCGCAAGAGAATGCTGTGTATTTTCTGGGATCACGAGGGACCAATCTATTATGAGCTTCTCAAACCCGGCGAAACCGTTAATACTGATCGCTACAAGCAACAATTACTTAATTTGAACGATGCTGAAAAACGTGAGCAATACAAGAAACGGCAGCACAAAGTGATTTTCCTTGATGACAACGCACCTAACCACCTAGCTAAACTGACCTAGGACATCGTTAAGGCGCTCGGCCGGGAGCCCTTAGCGCATGCGGCTTATTTGCTAGACTTGACTCCTTCCGATTAACACCTATTTGCATCATTGGGACACGCATTGTCTGACCTGCGCTTCACTTCTTACAAAAACGTCAAATCTTGGCTTGATGAGTGGCTGGACCGATCATTTTTTTTGGCGTGATCTTCACAAATTGCCCGAAAGATGGGGAAAATGTGTAGCTAGCGTTGGATATTATTTCGAATAAAGAAATATTAACAGTTTTCACAAATTTATTGTGTTTGTTTTTAAATCAATCGTCTCATTTCATTTGCATACACCTGGTAGTAACAAAACGTCTAGTTTGTAAACGGAAACAAGCAGTGAAAACTCAAGGCCATAAATGGGGGTAAAAATTTCCGCAATCTAGTACCCTAATAGTCATAAATCACAGGAAGGAAGAAAAATTGAGCAAAAGTAGAAAGAGTTTTCTTACTAGAGAAAAGAATTACACAAATAAAATGGACTAATAAATAATGGTTAATATATATATGCCATAAAATACACAAGTAAAATTCAACAAAAAGTTCAAATGAATAAGAAAATAAGACAAAAGAAACTTAGCTGACGATGCGGGAAAACGAATGCAATCCAAAATTTCTAATTTCCCGGTAGGAAATAAACAATCCAACTTCGTAGTTGGCAGCTACAACTTCAGAAAATACTTTTAGAAATTCTTTATGAACTAGTAATTAAGAATATTGAAGATAATTTTGTTAGTTAATTTTTTAATAGGACTGCTAGTCTGACTATTCGGCCACTCGCTGGGCGCCACTTTATAACTCATACTCAAAAATAACACCGACAGCTAGCTCAAATAATTTTAATTGGTTGTACTTTCTAATTGAATCCATTTACAAACACAAAAACCCGTTAATCTTTATACAAATAATAAGGGGTTTGCGTGGGCGGACATTGACATGTCCTTTCTACACCGTGGTGGCAGTCAGACTGGTTACTTGTCCATACGGCCTGGAGAGGGCGCTCTATTACCATTCGTTAAAAGTTAAGGTTTTTAGGTTCTTTCAAATTCATGTCTTCTAGTTTGGAAAACTTGATAAAAACACTAAAAAAAGAAGATGAATTCAAATATATGAAACATTATTTAGATTAAGAAAAAATAGATTTACTTTTAAGAAAGAGGTTTTTTTCCGTATGATTATTTCGACAGTTTTGAAAAGTGTAAAGATTCTTGTTTACCACCTATTAGTAAATTTTACAATAAACTAAATGAAGAGGCTATAAGTGTAGAGGATTATAATCATGCATGTAAAGTTTTTAATGAATTTCATTTAAATAATCTTGGTGAATACTATGATCTATATGTAAAAACAGATGTCCTATTGTTAACCGATCTCTTTGAAAACTTTCGAAAAATATGTATGCAAACTTATAAACTTGACCCCTGTTGGTATTTTACAACCCCAGCTTTATCATGGGATGCTATTTTATTGCATACTAAAGTAGCTATCGAACTGTTCACACATTATGACAAGCTTCTTTTTATAGAAAGGGGCGTAAGAGGAGGTATATGTCAGTGTTGCAATCGTTATGCTATAGCTAACAACAAATATATGTCCAATTTTAACCCAGATGATATAAAATATTTAATGTGTACCTTGACGCAAATAATTTGTACGGTAATGCAATGAGTAAATATCTACCCTTAAAAGATTTTGTTTGGAGTGATAACAATTTAACTGAACAGGATATTTTAAATTTATCTGATGAATCCGATGTAGGTTAGATCTTGGAAGTAGATCTTGAATATCCTTCTGATCTGCATGACAAACATTGACTTTCCCCTTGCCCCTGAAAATAAGCCCCCACCTAATTGTAAAGAGCCTAGACTTTTAACTACTTTGGAACCAAAAACAAAATATGTCCTCTATTATTCTAACTTAAAGCTATATTTAAAATTAGGGTTAGTCTTGAAAAAAACTCATCACGTTTTAAAAAATTTTCAATCTTCTTGGCTAAAAAATTACATAGATTATAATACTAAATTAAGAACTAAAGCTGTAAATGACTTTCAAAAGGATTATTACAAACTAATGAATAGTAGCATTTTCGGGAAAACCTCCCAAAAATGAAAATAAAAAGGGAGACTCCCCCCGTGGATTCTTTAGCCAAGATAACAATAGCTCAGATTTAACTCAAGTTTTGGAACTTTTTAATATAATCTCATGCCTTGTAAAGAAAAATCCTAAAATTCTCGACCTTCTCTCAAAATTTAAAACTGCAAACTCCGACGAAGAAAAAAACCTGCCTACTGGCAGAAGCTATAATGAACAAAGTTTAAATTTCCCTATTCTTATTTATTTTAACCTTAAATTTCTCTCCTGAATATTTTAAAATTCTCTCAATAATAGTTATCAAAATTCTCTTTTATTCCTAATTTTTAAAGTAATTTTCTATCACAAAGTACATGAATTCATTCTTAAAAGCTCACTTCCAACCTCCAATCAAAGATCACCTCCATAGCCGATGTCTCTTGCACTCCCATTGGACTTCCACTTCCGAAGTCACGCCCTCCTCTTCTAACCCAAGTTTGCAAACATAGCGTTGGGGGCAGGAAAATCAAGAGAAAAAAGGGATTTTTTGATAGGGGAAAAAGGGATTTTTGTGTATAGGAAGAATCCTAGATGATTGAGTCGCAGGAAGAATCCTATATCATTGAACAGTAAGAATCCGAGAAGTAATGCTATAGTAGTAATGCGAATATGTGAGGAAAGGAATAAAACTTGATATTTATTGATGCAACAAGGTTTCTATTAGTTTCTAAAGAAGCTTAAATGTATCATAATTTTCTAAATAATTGACTTTTAGGATGATTAAATTAAATTTTATGTTTATGTGGTTTGAAATAGTATTAGTTCTATTGAGAGAGATTTTGAAAGAAAATGTTTAAACATTTGATGCATTTTTGGAATGATATTTTTTCATTATCATACAAAATAAGCGAAAATTGTGTGTGTAAATTCATCCCCAATAAATTAATTTTTGTTATGGTGTTTTTCACAGAAGTTTCTGTAACAGAACAATGGTCTTAAAAGTAATTAGTTAAAAAAAATGCTTCTTCACAAAGTTGCAATTAAAGCTTCTAACTTGCTTAAAAACTAAATAAATTATCATTTGTAACAGTTCATAGCATAAAATTCGATATCTTTTTCTTTTTAAACATTGTATAATTAGTGTTCATATAAAATTTTAAATTTCTTGCATTTGTATTTTCATGAAAGAAAATATCCAATGCAAATGCTTCAATAAAATGTACTAATGCTTGCAATAAATCCATAATTTTCAACAATCCTAGTTAGTGTAAGAAAGTTGAAGACATTCATCTTTCTTATAAATACGAAATAATAGGAAGAATAATGCTGGTTGATTGATTGAATATTAGCGTCGCACTGTTCAGCTACACGAGGGCTTTTGGCGACGGACCACGTAATTTTGAACCATGGTCAAGTGACGTGGACGACACCTGAGCTGGCACCCCCCTCTCCTAACTACCACACCACACCAACGGGAGGACGAAAAGAATAATGCTGGAGAGTAGATACTGCAAAATTCTAATGGAGATGTACTCCTGCAGAAAATTTACATTTGAAAAATATATATTTTTGAGTGAGTAGGAAATTAGAGTAGAATATACATATTTTTTTGGAGAGGATTTACTTATGATATAAAATTAGATTTTTTTTATGTACATTTTTGTTTAAAAAATATGGTTTGTTATTTTAAAGCATTTCTTTTGAAATTTTAGGAGGTAAATTATTAGCCTACAAATGAATAAACAAGTTAAAGACAACATTTTCCCCCCCAAAAAAAGCAATTCAGTATATGAAGCAAGTTATCCAATTTTAAAATGTAATCTGCAATCTTTTTATATAACTTCCTTCAATACTAGTCTAAAATGTTTATTGAAGATGTAAGAAATAAGAACATTTCTCTAGGAAAGTAGGTTGCATAAGATTCTAATGATGTATTTCTAGAAATTTACATAAAACTATGTTTGAGAAATTTTTTTCCCCCAAAGTTATAATATGTACATTCTGTTTTCTTGAGTTGTACTTATAAAACATGTTTTTTTTACAAAAAGTTTTGTGTTCTTATACGAAATTAAAAAGATTAAATCCTTGTAAACGTATTTTTGGAATTTCATGAGATGAATTACTTGTCTTCAAATAAATAAATAAATTAAGGATATCAAATTTCTGAGACTTATTTCTTCCCTAAGTACAATGAAAAGTAGCCAAGATTAGTATCTAAAGTAACTATTTCAAGTTAAAAATCATTGATACTTTTCTCAATTTCATTCAGTAAAAAAAAAAGAATGAAAAAAATATTTGGTTTATTAATAATTTGTGCAATCGGCTTAACACAAAACTGAGGTATTTAAAAGAAATCAAATTATCGATGTTTGATTAGAAAATTTGGCAATCTGTGATTTCAGTACCTGAAAATACTATATTAACTGATATAGAGCAGTGGTCTTCAAAATTTCAACTCACAAAACGCCTAGAACTTGAAGGTGCTTTCCTGGAACCATTAGAACTAGAAAGTGTTTTCGTTGAACCACATTCCATATACATACTTAGAAGAATGTATCCCAAAAATAATATTTAAAGTAAATCAACATGTTATAGGTACTTAATGCTAAGGGAATTAAAAAAAAAGTCTAATCTAATTTTTTATTAATATAGTTTACTCATTGATAATATTAATTTGCGATTCAAGTATCACGTACCATGCATTATATTTAGTAACTGGGATATATGCTAATGTTTTTTACACAAACTTTCGAAGTTTAGGTCTATTGAGATTAAAAGCAATCGCATTAAATGTATGTGTTCCGAATTTCATTTGTTTTTGTAGCCACTTCTCTTACGTTGAGAAATATGTTTCACTTGAACATGTAAATGAACATTGAAAAACTTGAACAATAAACATTAAAATGTTTATTGCTGTGTGAGAAATCCTGTGTATTTTGCAACCTAAAATTTAATAGCTGTTCGTAGATTTTAACATCAACTCTGTGGATAATTTGTTCCTTTTCCCTCATTATAGTGCCACGGTAGCCTAGTGGTCATGACTAGCATGTCACGAGTTCAAGCCAAGTACCCACCGTGTAGGGGTACGATGCACATTAAATCTGTCGAGTTTAAACGTCCTCCCATTGGTGTGGTAGTTAGGAGAGGAGAGTTCCAGCTCAGGTGTCGTCCTTGACCATATTTCAAAATTACGAGGACTGTCGCCAAAAGCCCTCATGTAGCTGAACATTAATATTCGCTCACTCCACCTTTATAGGTGTTGTTTTCCACAAATGTAAAAAGGTGCATTTTTCATTAGAAAATATTTTGTTTTGCAAGACATTGTGCTGATTAATGAGTATAAAATTCTTGTGAACCCGAGATAGTAAAAAGAATATTCACAATTTAGTAGGAAGTATATATAAATATGAAACACATTTTAGTATTCTTTTATTATAATAAAAGTTTTAAAAGTGTTGCAAAATAAAGTCATTATATATGAGTAAAATTTTTAGTTTTAATGAATAGGATGAGCTTTAGATACTGGTAACTGTACAAACTTCATAGAGAACATGAATCCATTTTGCATACATATTTGTTTCTTCTCGATTTTTTTTTGACTTTCTGGAACCCCAGGGTTCTGTGGAACACAGTTTGAAGACCACTGATATAGAGTAAAAAATATCGCTGAATGATTTCTAATACTTCTGTAGTGATTTTAATGTATTGTCTTTCAAACAAGGGTAAATATAATCTATATTTTTAATTCTTAATAACTTAGTTCACATTCAATTTTGTACTTATTTTTTAAAGCTATGGTAACCTGAAAAACTTTCATGAATAATTCATAAAAGTTATCGCAATGTATTAATTACAATTATTTGTGTAATGTAATCCATTCAAATGAAAAATTTCATGTACAATAGAAAATTTTTATTTCAAACAAAATTTCAACACTATACATACACATATGTAATTAACATCCACAATATTAGTACAATTAAAATGAATATTAATTAAAACAATTATACAAATGCAATGATGTCCATTGAATAGTCACTAACAAATATTCTTTAAAAGACTAAAATAATAAATACATTTAGCCTAATAAAAAACATCAGCTAGTATCTCAATCAAACAAAATTCTTATAAAACAGAAATAAAAATAAATTAAACGAGTACCCTAAAAAAAATAAGTCAAGAATGTATATAATCCATATTTTTGTTTGGCTTGAAATTTCCAAAGTAACATAACAATAAATATTTTTACATACAAATATCTAATGCACACAAAAAAATGACATTCAGTTATAATTACTAACCTTTCAATTTGGTATAAAGTTGTACAGTTTTCGGCTTCTATCACTAGTTTTCCAAACATACCTTTTATAAATTGTGACACTCATTGTGATACGTTGTGGTAAAATGTATAATGTTGTTTCCCCAACACACGTATTCTTACGGACAGCACTTTTATTCAATATAAACATGTAAATTTTAAAATTAAAGTACTGTAACGTTTGAAAGAATAACGGTAGCGTATTCTTGGTGAATTAAAATATGGAATTTATTACGTCACAACTATTGAAAATTATTTACAAAATGATACATTAAAGTTATTAAAATTAGTTAGATTGTTAGAGTCCACTATTTTGTGAGAGGAGGTTTCGTTGGTTACCGCTCCCGTGCAAGTTCAAAGCATCTCTCCTCTCTCATCTTCCGGTCGGGTCGCTAGATTCCTCGGGGTCAAACAGGGGTTGCGCT
>BMAU01015563.1:0-144672 GCA_019973935.1 Trichonephila clavipes
AAATTTACAGAAAAGGAAACTGAGGGAGATAAAATAAATTGAATTAAAACAGTTGAATTATTGAAATTTTGTAACATTGTATATTAATAAAAGTAATTGTAAGCTATTGTTAAATATAATACAAATCGTCCTCTTAAACTAACATATTTATGAGTGAACTATTTCATAGTTATGTATTTTATTCAATCAAAATTTAAAAAAATGCTTGAATAATGAAAATTTAAAATCACATTGTGTTGAAAAAAATTAAACCAAGCATTTTTAAATTGATTCAGCATTATATAAGAAAATAAAATCTGCATTCACTTTTTGTCTGCCTTTGTAACAATATTTGATAGATGTGAATAAAATGATAATCTCTAAGTTATTTTGTGTATTAAAGTAATACATTTGAGCTATTTCTTTTCTCGTATATTTGGCTCAAGGTGAGAAATTTTTTATTCAAACTTTATTTCTTTTTACTAAAATTCTTTGAAACATTTTTCCTGCTACCTATCTTTTTTTAAACTTTTTTCTAAAAAATAGAAAACAATAAATATAGTAAAATAAAAAAGTAGTAAAGTTAATTTGATTTAATTAACTGACTATAATGTTCCAAGCTTTGAAAAAACTAAGAAGGAAAGGAAAGTAACATTTAGTATATTTTTCAGACCACATGTATGAAATTAAAACATTTAGCATAGCAGAAAACATTTCTCCTGATGAATGCATGAGATATAAATAGTTAAATAAGTTTTTATATATTAGCCCACAAGTAGTTTGTTCATATTTGGAGTTTTTTGTGCCACTCTGGGCACAAGTGTTAAACAGGTGCTTGTAAGGATAATTAAATTATATCTAAAACAAAATCTTCTATTTACCATTTAACTTTTATTTTCCATAACATAGTCCAGTCTTAAATTAAAACACCTAATTATTTCTCAGAAAATATATTCTAAACATAACAATTTAGATCCCAGCTCATTAAATTTTATAGTCTTGGAATATATATCCCATGCTTTATTTTTTAATCAAAAACATAAATTAAAAGGTGTTAAGCAGTTCTGGAAAGAAGTATACAGCCAATTCGTATTTTCAAAATAAAATTAAGTCCCTTGGAGTTGATTTGTCTCAGGGAAAAGATGTGTGGTTTACTGCTGAATAAAGCTGTATTTTACAAAAGCTTGATGTTGACTTGAAACATTACATGCATGTACATTTAATTACTATATTAATGAAAATGGGCTTATATATAAATTTTATTTGAAATTTTTTGTATTCATCAGTTTGCAAATTCAAGGATTTACATATTCATGAGCATTACACATGACAATTTTATCGCCAATATTTTATGCTGTTAAAATGTGTTTGGAACAATAGGAAACAGCAAAAAGGAAATCTAATTTCATTACATAGTTTTCTAGAAACCAATCATGGGAAGGAACATGACTTACGTTATTTTTCTACGTGTGCTTAGGAATTTAAACATTTGTTTACGACTAAAATTCTGTTACCTCTACAGATTTTGATATAAAATTTTTAAATATCATGGAACTGGTACAACTGACATAAAGAAAGAAGCTGAATAAAACTAGTGATATGTTGTGCCACCAGAACAAAGTGTGATGTGGTAGAATTTTATTGAAAAGGACTTTAAAAAAAAAAAAATTTAATACGATCTTTATGCAAGTTTCTGAAAATATGAGTTATCTTATGTTAATCACAAACAGTATACTTACTGTCTATCTAAACTAATTTGTATATTTCTATTTTAAATGAAATCTTGGGTATTTAAGATTTTATAGCTAACTGTATTACTATTAGATTTTATTGCTAACTATATATAAACTTTTTTTTTGAAAGTACTAAAATTTTTTACCATTTTTAGGTTAATTCAACTGTACCTATTGCATCTGAAGTATTCAAAAAACATAATGTGTATGATCCCAAGAGGATATTTGGTGTCACTACATTAGATGTTGTGCGAGCTAATGCTTTTATTGCTGAAGCTAAGGTAAATTTGTCTTTTTAATGTATGTAATTCATAAAAAAATTCTAATTAATATTTTTTTAATTAAATTCTTTTAAAAAGTACTAATCTGATTTTTTTATCAACATCTCTGCTTTCTCATAAATTCTTTCAGCTTAGTTGTGAGTGGTCATAGAAGGAAATTAGTATTCATGGGTTTTTATTCCTGGTGCCACTGAAGACTTGCCATGTAGTAAAGGTGATGCATGTTAAATCTGCAAAAACTCAGTCTTCATGTTGGTGTGGTTTGCAGAGTGGGGTTCCAGCTTGGGTGCCATCCATGTCACTTGATTAAGGTTCAAAATTACCAAGTCCATCACAAATAGCCCTCTTGTAGCTTTGTGGGACATTAATAAACAATTCAATTTAATTGTATTTTTTGTAATAAAAGTATTAAGCTGAAACAAAATTACCTTTGT
This sequence comes from Trichonephila clavipes, assembly GCA_019973935.1. Classification (NCBI taxonomy): domain Eukaryota; kingdom Metazoa; phylum Arthropoda; class Arachnida; order Araneae; family Nephilidae; genus Trichonephila; species Trichonephila clavipes. Next base: position 2,428 of record BMAU01015563.1, read on the forward strand.
AGAAATGAAGTATGTTGACTTCACTAGCTAATATATTTATTCACTTATATCGCTGCATAGAAATTACAAGACTCGTGAAAAATTGAAATTCTGAATTATATGTTTATATTTAAAAACAGCCCTGGGTTAGAGTTACACTGACAAGGGGAGAACACCACTAAGGAAATTCATTCGGGAACAAGTCTTTGTGTAATAGTAGTACTCTTTTAGGGTGTGCAACCCTAAATGTAATAGCACCAAATGAGCAGTCAGTTCAGAGAAAATAGCCTTCAAAACTCATACTTAGCTTTTATGCAATTAAGTTTCAACTAGCTCCGGCGACGCAGTGGCATAGGTGGTAGCATACCAAATGGTCGGATAGGTTCTAGAGTCGCACGATCAGTTTACTTTTTTTTTTTTCAATTCAATTAGTTACTTTTACAATTAAATAAATTTATTTTTAAAGGCTTATTAAATATTTTTCATAATTATAAAAAATTAAGTTAATATTTTAATGTAAGATATTATGTATTATTTTATAATATTAATTGTAAAATAATTCATGTAATAAGTATTATATCTTTTAGATATTATAAAACTATTTGTAACTATTTTATTTTTGAAAATACAAAATAATTATATGAAATATTTAATATTTAATAAGCCTTTTTAAAATAACTAAAAAATTGTAAAAATAATTTGATGAATTGAGAAAAAAACAGCAAGTCGATCTCGCGACTTGAACCTATCCTGCCATGTGGTACACAAATAGGTTACCACCTGTATCACTAGAGCTAGTTAAAACTTAATAGTGGGAAAGCTAGGTATGAATTACCTATTCAAAGGCTATTTTCTCCAAATTGACTGCCCATTCGGCACAATTACATTGAGGGTTGAACACCCTTATAAGGAGTTCTACTATTAACGTGAAGTCTTGTCCCTATATGAATTTCCCATGTCATGCCCTCCCCTTGTGAGAGCAGTTTGCTAGGGGTAAGACATTGTTGGCTTCATTGCACCTTTCCATCTTTTAGAGATTTTTTTTTCTTAATTTTATTTTAAAGTTGCTTATATTATGAAATTGCAATTCTTTCACACTAAATTATACATGTTTCATTATATCCTTTTGAAATACAGTTTTTATTCTTTTATTTTTGCCAATAAAATGCAATATTTTGAGAGAAAAGGGGTAAAATGAAAGCAAACAATCCTATATTGTAAAAACCATGTTATTAATATCATGTGATGATTGATGAAAAAGGAAACCCATTACATTTTAAGACATTGAGTTTGAAGAGTTCGAAACTTCAATTAAAGAATGGGTAAATACATATTTGAATATACTTTTGATAAAGTGCAGATGAAATTACAGTAATTTCGCACGTATAGTCCACACAATGTGTAGTCCGCAGACACGATTTTATATAAAAAAAATTTCAAAAATCGTCAGATAGTCCGCAGGCTATACGTCCGAAATTACGTTATTTTAATACGGCAATATTAATTTATTTTAGAAACAAAGAACTAAGTATAAATAGAAAAAAGTACTTCCTTACTAATATACCTTCAGAAATAAAATGCTAAATACAACTAAAAAACAGTGCTTACTAATTAATCATATATTAATTAATCACACATTCTACTACATTAACTAAAACTTCTAAGTCCGATTCATCGGTATCAGAATTAAACAGTTCTAATATATTTTCGGGAAGAGTGTCCGAAAGTTCATTTTCAGCATCACTATCTTCACTGTCAGTGATTTCCTCGCTTTCACTAACAATCCTGGCTTTTATAAATCCCGATCGGATGGTGGATACTTTAACACTTTTCTTGGATTTATCGACACATTCGGCAACTTCAGTGTATGAAGCGCGTCTCATATTTCCTCCTTTTGTACAAGTTAGAAAACCTTCCGACACCCAGTTCTCCCAGCAGTGGGACTTGAAACTTCTGTTCACGCTAATATCCAGAGGTTGCAGAATTTTTGTTAAACCTCCTGGAATAACGCTAAGTTCATCACCGATGTTTTTTTTTAGCTTCCACCTTTACACTGTCTTTTATGTGTGCCCTCATGGAATGCATAATTAGTACTCCTTCGGAATTGAAAAAGGCACCTTCTCTCTTCTTCCAAACTTCTTGAAACCAATCGAGCATAATGTCCTCATTGCACCGTATTACGACGCTTCAAGGAAAATTTTCTGTTAACAACCAGCGTATTATCCACACTGATGGATAGTTCGCAGCTTCAAAAATGCGCATTTTAAACACAGATAGTCCACGGACTATAAGCGCAAAATTACGGTAATGTACTTTTTAAAACATAAGAAGCAAATCATCGCTCTAATTATCAGACTGCGTAATTCCATCTGGGATGCGAATTTGATACAGTAGGGCTAGGCGCCAAGTTCTTGTTTATGTTGGCTAAGATAGGCGATAATATTACAATATGGTTTGCTTTGATATTTTTATTGTGTGATAAATGATTTATATCTGGAAGTGTAATACATTAATATTACTTTCTGTTGTATTTATTTTATGTTAAAATCTTGCCGCTACCTCTCCCTTCAAAATCTAGTTTTCTTCTGAAGTAATAAAAATAGTGATTAGATTGATCAAAGGAATAAATTAAAAGCGGAGCGCACACTGAGGCATGGCATAGACAAAACAAGTCTTCGAAGAAAATTTTGCTTCACTGCTACTTGGCACGATAAAGCACTTGGCGCATTGCACTCCTATATCAAATCAATTACACCAGCGGAGTTACGCAGTCTGATAATTAGGCCGACGAAATGCATTTTCACTGAAATCAAGTATTAGTTTTAAATTTTATTCATTTGTGTGTGCTTTTTCTGTTTTTTAGGGACTAGATCCTGTTGAAGTGAATGTTCCAGTTGTTGGTGGACATTCTGGAATAACAATTGTACCATTGATCTCCCAATGTAAGCCATCAGTAACTTTTGATGCTGATAAATTAGATGCAATGACTAAACGAATTCAAGAAGCTGGTACAGAAGTTGTGAAAGCCAAAGCAGGAGCTGTAAGTTGCATAAATAATGTTAATCTACTTCATGCATTTAAGCAATTTATCTTTTGAAAATTTTACATTTGATTTGTTATTTTAATGTTTTTTAAAAAATTATTTATTGAATTAATTATAAAGAACACTTTCAATTTTATAGAGTAGAATTTATATATAATTACCATATATTCCAGCTTATTGCGTGTACCCTTTCTTTCCAAAAAAACCTGAAATGTGTGCTGTGCTTACACCTTTTGAAATTTAGATATAGTGTGAGTGGATAATTAAAGGAAGTGATTATTTATGAAATTGAGTAACAATAAATGGTGAACTTTTCATGTTTATCCAATAATGAAAGTTTGTAAAGGATGTCATTTCTTTTAAAATAACAGTATATATACACACAGAAATCTACTTTTTTTACTTGTTCTTTATTTTTAAAGGTATCATTTTTCTATTTGGCCTATAGTGCTCACCCATAAATTTCTTTTTTTTTTTTGTATGTTATGCATCAGAATATGATATGTAAAAAATTATTTATTCCTTAACTTATAGGCTACTAAATGTTCAAAATAAAATTGTGACAGTTTCATTATAATTTTGTAAGGAATAATTATGAAATATTTAGCTTTATATATTTTTCATGTTCTAAATTACACATAATTTTACAAAATATTTTAATGCTTAACAATATTTTCTGTTGACTTTACTGTACTATTAATTTTCTTTTAAATTTGGAAGCATCATAAAGGGAATTACAATGCCTTAGTCAATATTTTAAATTGAATTGTTCATATCTATAAAATTTTAATCTTTTTGCATTTTAGGGCTCGGCTACATTATCTATGGCCTTTGCTGGAGCTCGATTTACATTTTCTGTAAGTAATAAACTTTTAAGTCTTGTAAATAACTGGTTTATCAACAATTGATCGTTTTGATGCATTTAACTTTTTTTATAGTTACTTAATGCTATGAAGGGTAAGAGTGGAGTAATTGAATGTGCTTTTGTGAAGTCAACTGAAACAGAAGCTTCTTACTTTTCTACACCTCTGCACTTGGGGGTAAGATCTATTTTATAAATTTTAATCTGAAATCTGAATCCTATCTGAAAATATTTATTATAATCATTTTCTTCAACTTTTTTTTCAGCCTAATGGATTGGAGAAGAACTTGGGTCTTGGAAAACTTTCAGCTTATGAAAAAGATTTGGTCGAAAAAGCTATTCCTGAATTAAAAAATAACATCAAGAAGGGAGAAGATTTTGCTCACAAGAGTTAACTTTTTCATGAGATCAAAATATAAGAATACTTTTACTAGGAAAATGATCAAATTTAAGATTTGATTGGAAGTAATGAATGTACTATGAAGTTAGCAAAGACAATAAATAAGCCATTTCACATTAGTTTTATTAAAATGTTTACACCACAATTACATAACTAAAAAAAGCTAGAATGTCAGATTCACAAATGACACTAATTCCCTGAAGAAGTTTGAGCTAATCTACAGTAATATAAAAAGATACATTCGGTTTTTGAAATAATGCCACTACTGCTTAAATAAATAAGTGGCTCAGCATAACATTAAGGAAAACCACAAATTAATACATACATGAAATAACATTGGACAGCGCTAAAGATGTACGTAAATGGTATATGTATAACAAAATAGTTTGGAATAAATGAAATTACTCACTCCAAAATATTGGCATAAGACTTTGAACACATACACTTAAAAAAGGAAAATGGTTTTCCTCAGCTACACATTATAAAATACCACAGATTCAATTAAAGACTGAGCACAATGACTTTCTGTATGGATAGTTGAATTTAATTGTCAATTTATATGTATTGCATGAATACTATTATCACAAAGTTTCAATTATAAATAAAATACAAAAATTCTTATTAGTATTTATTTCCTGTGCATTTTGAGGTATTAACATATATACACAGACATTTTAACAAAGTATTTACAAAGTTTCTTGGCTTAGTGGCAGTGATATTTTTACATATGAAAGTATTTGAATAACTGAATGCTAAGCTTAAGGGTGCATTACAAGACTGATGGCAAAAACATGAAGAGATGGATTTATATCCCATACCCTTGAATGAATGTTTTATACATTATGGAAATAACATACATAAAATAGTTGAATACAAAATAGTCTTTATTCATTAAGCAAGTATCGAAATTACTTCCTTTCTTATTCAGTATGAAAGTTGACTTAATCACATAACATTAACTGTTAGTTGCTAATATGAGATTTCAGATGATTTCTTTTAAACTATATAATATGAATCTGAAGATCAGCTGATATTTAAAAAGATCTTTTGTACCTGGGTAATGAAAAGAATTTCTTTAGGGAACTATGAGATACTTGGTTTTACTTAAGGCAAGCCGCATATAAGTTTTGAAGTGTTATTTTCATTCAATTACACAACATACAATTTGATTTCATTCTTGATTTTCTAACTACTAAAAGTCAAATTTAACAACCAATTCAAAAACAAACAATAAAACATTTTTGTGCAAAATTTAAATATTGATTTATCAACAATGTCAAAACATTTAAATCAAAACTGCAATCATAACGTAACAAAATTTGGTAGATAAAAAGTTTAGTTTTTGACTGGAAATGTAAGACTCCTGTTCAATCCCTAATAATCCATATCCAATTTTAAAGTTAATTGTGACAATATATTTGACAGTTTAAAAATCTCAGTATAAATAAGAAAATGTTAAAAAGCAAAAAAATTCATCTTGATTAATATCAAGAAAGTCTTAGTGATTTTTTTTTACACAATATACTTGTTGAAAATAAATCACAATTTTACTTGAAGGCAATTAAATTTTTCGAGCACAGTTATAAAAATACTCTCCATCTTTTTAAAATTCATAATAGTCTTATACAGTTAAAATCTTCTAGCTAAACATTGGTGAATACTGAACAAAGGCAATGTAATGAATATACATAGAGACAACACAAACTAGAACACTACATTTCATAGCAATATCAGGATTGCAAGAAAAGAGGAAAAAAGTCATTTTTATTAAAAAATAGTTACAATGCAGTCTTTAAAATTGTTCATGTTGGTGCTCAAATCACATTACACAAAACTAGAAGCAGTTTCCATATGAGCATTGCTTTTAACACATAATAGCAGATCATTGAAAAAACATTCAATTTTTAAGGCTGTCTTCAACTTTGAAGTTCTGCACCCTTTTGCAGATTAAAAATGTTGCAATATCAGCTTTACAATTATTTATAGCATATTTTATATTACTCATTTTTTTCCCTGATAAAAAATGCTTTACATGTCTCTTAATACTAGATTTTTTAAAATAGAGTTCAAGAAAGATGAAGACAACCTTAAGAGACAGAAGAGTGCATTACTCTCTTGTTTACAGACACAAGATATAAATTAACATGAATTTCTTATGGAAGTTTATTTCGGTGAACACAATTTCTTTCATTTGACAAATGACCTTCGTCCTTGTAGAGGCATCACAGAAGTAAAAAAAAGAATCCATTTGGCTGGTTGTTAAGAAATCGATTTTTTTATTCCCACTGGTGAGATGACGGTGGCAGTTCAGATGGGTGAGCAACAGTTGAGCTAAAAATAAGTTCACAAAAGTTTCATTGCATAAATATTCTTAATTGAGTAAAACATTTTTAAAAATATATTCATTATACATAGATGCAAGCATTACTATTAACAAAAGCATAAGGATAAAGTACACTATTCTGGATTTAGTGAAGAAAAAAAAAAATAGAGAATTTTTTTATTTATGTGAAACCATAGAAAATTAATGACATAAGTTAAGAGAAAGTGAAAACAGACATATGTATAAGCACCAGCAAATAAATACTTTATAGTAAATACTATGTAGATGAATGTAAAGGTAAACATATGTTCAAGAAAATGTTAACTTTTTATTTATAATTATTTTATAGAAAAATCTTCTCATATTAAATTACCTTGTAAAACTAGTAAAGGCTGCAGACTGTGGGTTGATGCACAAGGGAACACGAGAAGATCTCTGACAGTGTTCTGATATAAATCGATGCAGCTCCGCTATAAAGAAAGGAAATAAGATTTTTAAAATTAGGCAAGTCAATACAATTTTAAAAAACACAAATGTAATAAGTATCTTCAAAAAATAAGGGAGAGGAAACTTATTCCTAACTGAAATTACTCTAAAAATTGACCAAAGAAATTAAATATACTAAATCAGTCTGAAATAGTTCTAAATTTTAGTTTTTATGACACTGGAATAATCTATTGCAACTTATTTCCAGAACTGATTGTTATTTAAAAACATACAATCAAAATTTAATCATTATGAATTATTCCTCAGTGGGGTGGGCCTTGGCCCCCTCAAGAAGCCTTTTCCAGGCTAGCCTTCCTGCTAGTGTTCTCCAATTTTTAGTTCTCAAACTAGGAGATCTTTTTCTAGGCCATCAATCCATCTAAGATTTCACCTGCCCTTTCTTTGTGTGTCAATTGGTTGGTCATTGAAGACTTTTTAGGGGAGTGGTCGTCCATTTTAACAGTGTGACCTGCCCATTTCATTTGTTGTATTTTGATGAAGTTAGTGATGCCAGATTCTTTATGTGATTGATAGAGCTCGAAATTTGATCTTTTTCGCCATGTTTCATTTTCCTGAATTCCTCCAAAAATAAGCTTAAAATCTTCCTTTCATAGATACTTATGTTCTCATCTGCTCCAGACATGGACCAAGTTTCACATGCATAAGTTAATACTGATCTTATGGAATATTATTTTATCTTTATTATTGCATTGATTACTGTTTGTAACATACGTTTGAGGCTTTCAGGGGGGCAGTACAAGACTCAGAATATTTTGAGGGGTATGAGCAGATTAATTAAATATAGTCTAGAAAAACACGCAGATTATGTACTAACAAAAGTAAACTTTAATACTGGTTACCTTATGTTGATTGTATGTATTTAAAATTGCATATTCATGGCAATAGCTATTTCAGATTTGCAAGTAAAAAAAAAATTGGGGGGCTTTAGGGAGAGAAAAAACTAAATTATAAAAATATATTCTATTAGTAACAGAATATTTCTTAAAAATTTAATTCAAGTTTTCATCATGCATTATGTATGCCTTTTTTTCTCTGGAGTAGGAAGGGGGACAGTTTCAAAATATTCACTAGAAAAGGGGATGCCAGCTCAAAAAAGAAAAGGTTGGAAAACTATGGCTTATGATAATCAGTAATATGTGATTGGTTGTGTGTGTAATCCATTACATAAACTTAAAAGACATTCAAAAAAATTTATAAGCCATAAGAATATTACTTTACAAAAATGGGAGTTTCCGAAAAATTTGCCAACCATCTGAAACATACTCCCAGCAGCAGTATCTCTATGAATTACTATGATATTGCCTCACTTGACACAACATTTATAATGATCTATTAGATTAGATTAATTTAATTTTGGATACTTCAAAGAGCTCTGAGGTTATAAGAATTTATAAATCTCAAATAAAGTTTTAAAAAATACTAAGTATACTTTTGTTATTAAATGTGAACCCCAGACATTTTTTAATTAAATTAAAAGAATTTTTCAAACTTTGAGGTCACAAATATTTATGAAAACATTACTTTAGGAAGAAAATTAACATATTTTCATAATGATCTTGCATTACCCCTTCAATCACACCTTGCATGAGGAATGAGATTATCTGTTTTGTTATTCTTAGTATTCATACATATTTGTTTTTAAAATGTTAGGTTATCCTCATAAATCAAATTTAGATTGCACTTTTACGTATTTTATACAACATTGACAATAATTATATACCTTTAACTTGATTCACAGATGTTAGATTCCTTTCAAACGAATCATCAAAACGTTGGTGGGCAATTGGTTCAAAATCATCGGTGTAAAGACGACCAGCAGCAGTTGTGTAGCAGCAACTACACATACAGGAATGATATCTTAAACGTCCTTCATCAAGATAGGCATGACTAAGTGCATCTTGGGCAGTGGTTCTGTTATCCTGTCAAAGTACAATGTTTTAATTAAATCGTAATTGCTAATTAATTAAAATACCACTCGTATATTTTCAGTCTTAAAATAACAAAATAATCAGAAGACTTTCTCCAAAGTCATTGTTAAAAAATTTTAAAACCAGTGAAGAATTAATAATTTACATCAAAAAAGTAATGTGGTTAAGAATAATTTGCTGGTTTCATATGGCAGTGCAACTTTGTTTTTATTTCAATTTAGATCTACTAAGGAACATAATGATTAAAGCTACTGATGTAATGAGAATACAATTTGAGATAACTGCATTCCAACAAGTACTATAATTCTTTTAAGTGCAATTTTACTATGATGCTTTTAAAATATTTAAAAGATCTTCAAAAAAAAATTGGGGAATTTTACTAATATCTATATTTACATTAAATTTTTCAGTCTGGATTGTAATCTAAGAGTTCAACAAAGAGATTAACTATGCACCATCATTAATGGATTAACCCGACAAATTCTTTTTATTAAAATAATTTTTTCTTCATAGGGGATAAAAAAAACTGGAAGAATTATAAACAAAATACTTCAATATAAAAATAAACAAAATTTTATATTATAGACAGTTTGAACTCAAAAACAAATAAGTACAGATATAAATATCACCTCTTTAATATTACTGATCATAATACAATCAGACAGTATTATTTACCTATATTATGATTCATATACTTTTGCAGTTGATGATTTGACAAGAAATAAATTGCCATTTAGTGAAAATATAAGAGAATGCTTACGTAAAAAAAAATCAAATACAAAGAGATAAAAAAAAAAAACAACAATAAATTACATTGAAGAACTTAATTCCTTCCCTTAATTTAAAATAAAGCTAAAGAACTTACTGGGTTAAACTGAAGCATCTTGGTCAAAAGATGCACAGCTTCAGATGTAGCATGATTTGACAATAAATATAATTTACAAAGTGAAGCCATTTTGTGTGGGCTACCAATGATATGTTTAATAGCACCTTCACATGCATATTTCATGTCTGCTCGAGTTGGAGTGCCAAGGAGATCAGTTATTAATTCAAGCTACAAAGTAAAATATTAAATACATATTAACATACATAAATATTTATTTTTAAAATATACATACATATAAAGTTTATGTTCTCAGAGTAATTGCTGTAATTAGGGAAAAAATAATTTCCCTAATTTGTATAATGGATTTTTACATATTAAAAAATATTGATTTTATGATTATATACAAATACTTAAAAATTGCTATTAAAAATATTTAGTTATACTTGTTATTCTAAAATTTCATTTAAAAAGGATTAGACAAGTTTATTCCTAATGTACATAATAAAAAACGATGGTTTTGGAGACTTTTTTTTTCTTTCCAAAGTAGTTTTGACAGATTTGTCAAAACTAACATCTGTGAATTTCAAAGTTATCATGTTATCAAAGTTATCATGTCCATAATAAAATTTATCTATATTAAATAGAATCTTTAATCATAATAAAATAATTGAAAAAACTCAATGCAAATATATTACAAAGCCCAATTTAATATCACATCAAACAAATGTATAGGAATATCATTTATAATCCAAGAATGTAAAATAAGTAAATTTGAATTTTCTATTATTTGAAACAAAATGAAAGTATAAATAAGAATATATTTCTATCAATTCATACCAGAAAATGAAAAAATGAAATGGAATTTTTTTAAAAAATGACAATTTTCCACATAATCTGCTGTTTTACCAAAGTGATTTTCCTCATGTTGGGCAGCTTTTTTAAAAACCACTGACTTAAAAAGAGGAAGGCTGATCGCCAAAGCATTGGAACACAAATGTTTCTATTTGCACATTGTCATCAAATCATTGCTTCCTTAAAGCCTCTTCTAGCAGTACAAAGAGATGAAAATCACAAGCAGACAAATCAAGAAAGAGAATCTTTTAATAGTTCACAATGAATTTACTTATGTCTTTTTAGTTATTAAAATGACCATATGTGATTGAGCATTGTCATGCAGAAAAGTCATTTCTTCCCTCCACACTTCTATAATTAAGTTTCCCTTCATACTTTATGTATAGATTTGCAATGAAACACAGCACTGATAGTACATAAATCATGAAAAAAAATGTATGGTTTTACAAAAATCTCACCCTGCTGACAGTATTTCTGCTTTGATTGACATTTTTCACTATTCCTCCATTGCTTGCTAGCCTGTTTAATTGTTAGCCATGGAACATAGTGATGGAACAGTGTTTTTTGTCATTACATATAAAAAAAAATCAGCTCATTCTTAGCAACAGTATTTTCAAAGATTACTCATACTCCTCCAAACAAAACTACTGAGCAGTAAACAAATGCAGTACTCAGCTAGCAGTTACTTTACAAAACTCTAGCTTTTCCTTATGATTACTCAAGGATTTCCATTTGAGATTCCAACTGCAGAAGCAATTTAAGCAATCATCGTCAGTGTCTTAACATAAGGTCTTGAACAGCAGCAACATTTATGTGATGCTGGTGGATAAATAATGATCATGCTTCACAGTTTTCATGTGTTCTTGTTCTCCTGTAAATTATTTTGCCTAATGATGCTCTTGAATTTTGAATAGTTTCATCCTCAAATTTTTCTGGTAAATGGCATGAAATTTCTCCCTTTTGCACCTTCATGTTAAAATTTTTATAATTACTCACTTTGCTACTAACTCAAAAAGCAGTTTATGAATTGAAAACAGGATTTTTGACATTTCTAACACCTGTCATCCCTAATGCATATTGAAGCAAAACCTTTTAAAATCTCCCCAGAGCACATAATTGAAAATTCTGGTTCATTTTTTTATCTATCTTTGCTTGGTAATATCTAACATACTTTAATGTTCTTTTATTATATATATCCGAAAATATGTTACATATTTTAAAATAACTCCTGAAGATATGTCAAAAAATATGTGTGATATGTGATCAAAAGTGAAGTTACCGATACTTTTTATTTAACTAAACATTTTAAATGAATTTAAATAAATATTCTTACAAATATAAACAATTGTAAAGTACCTGTTGAATAGGGGACTGAGCTTGAAATAATATTCGTCTGCTTAGGAGTTCGGCAAAAATACAACCAACGGACCAAATGTCAACAGCCCAAGTGTAATGCTTAGCTCCCATCAAAAGCTCTGGGGCTCGATAATATTGGGTAACAACTTCCAAAGTCATATGCTTTTTGCTATTTATTTCTGCAACTCTAGCAAGACCGAAATCACAAATCTATCAAAAGGAAAAGATTTTTAATACATAATATAGGAATAACACAGACATACATAACTAAGGGTAGCTACTTGTATCTCAATTATATAAAGACAAGTACAGCATAATTTTTGATGAACCAAAAGTCTAGCCCTGATTATAAAAAAAATTCATTACAAAATAACCATTAAATATAATAATGTAACTTTGGTATCATTAGATAGGTCAGTTTTAGTAGTTTTTAGAGCAGTATATGGAACAAATGCTCCTTTAAGAGTGATTCTGAGGAATATTTGTAAAAAAGCCATTTTTTGCCAAAATTGCATAGATTCAAGAGAAAGCCCAATTAGTGCTTTAGTTTCACAAAACGAAGTCACTTATTAATGTTCAGTGTGGACTTTGACATTGTTATGGAAGCAAGCCTCCTGGTGCAAAATCAATATAGTGATGGTATGAAAAGAAACAGGCAAAGTTAAGGATCCTAAATATGAGTGAAGTATCTGTTGAACTTAACAGTAGGTAGTAACTGGAATACTACTTAGACTTGGTCCAAACTACCAAGGGGGCACATGTTGAAATTTACCGAAGTAAATGGCCTCATAAAAAAAAATTCATAATACTTACCATATATTGAAAAAACCTGTCTAATTATAATAGTTTGAGCACAATAAATATTTATAAGGTGCTAGTTTGATATCAGGGGTAATAGCGCCGAGTTGTTGTTTATGTTCGCCAAGATGGGCGATAACATTACAATATGGTTACCTTAATATTTTTATCGTCTGTCAATGTGGTTGCCATGGGGATAACGTATATTAGAAATAACTTTTGTTTTTTTCCCGCTGTAACCCTTTTAATTTCAGACGATTTTTATAAAAAAATTTTTTAACCATTTTCAGTGTAGTTTTTACATTGTTTGCGTCTTCTGTTTAATTATGTGCAATTTTCGAACATGGATATTTCTAAAATGAGTGAATACTAGAATATTTTTTTCTCAGAAGAATAAGTGTTGTGCTTTTAATTATATCTATAAATCATTTAATTTTACGTTTTAAAAATGTTTTTTATGTTCTTTGTTCGATGCAATTCGTTGAAGGAACTTGCAGTACAAGTTCATATTGCAAGCTTTCACTATTTTGTAATTAGAATTCTTAATTTTAACATACATTATGTAATTATTTTATTCATAATTTAATACAAAAATGCAATTATTACTTTTTTATTAATCATCTAATATTCGTTATTTATAACTGTTTTTTTAAACATTTATTTATAAATATTATTACATATTTTCTTATTTATTTATAATTAATATTATTCATTTATAACTATTACTGTTATTCATTTATAATTATTAAGTTATTTATTTATAACTATTTTTGTTGTTTAATTACAGCTATTATGTTATGTATTTATAATTATGTAATATGAGTAATCTTATGCGTTATTTTTATTTTTTTACAATTTGCCGATTATTCTTTTTAAAAATTCCTATTAAATTGTATTATATGATTAGTATCTCTGATAACTTTTATTAAATCACACTGTATGAATGTTATATAAAATTAAGATTAAATAATATAAGATTATTATATGCTTGTGCTGCTTATAATAAATACTATTCTTACCACATGTTAATTTTTATTACATATTGATATTCATTACATATTAATTGATCTAGGTTATTCTCAATCTCTTCCTACATACTTTATTTGAAATACATTTCAATATATTTCAAAACAATTCTTTACAATTATTGAGTATCATTAAATTACCGTTAGGCCGCCATATTGGATTCCATTCCAACTACAGTAAACGCTGCTAGGTGCAATTACCCCCGTTATCAAATTAGTTCCATTTATAATCAGGGTAAGACTTGAGGTTCACTTTATATTATAATTTACTATTACTACATAACACAGATAATATAACACAATAGTCGAACAAAAAAAAGTAAAAAATATTTTCACCCTTTTTTAAAATTATATGAAATATGCATGTAAAAAAAGGGAGAAAAAAATAGCTGTAAAGAAATAAAGTACCTTCAAAACACAGTTGCTATTTACTAATAAATTTCCAGGTTTGATATCTCGATGCAAAATATTAGAAGAGTGAAGATATTTAAGACCTGAAAGGAATACATATAAAAGAGATTAAATACAAAGTTATATAATATTTTTCTTAAAAACCAAAACAATACAAGTACAAGCTGTCTAAAATATTACAGATTTAATTCATTTGTTTTAATTTTTTTTATAAAAAGATACCATTTCATTGAACAAACCACATAATGTGAACGCATATTATTACAAAGAGAATGACTTAATATATTTATGTTTGAATGATGAAAAATATATCCCATCAGAGTAATATGAAATTCACATTATACAACTAATAATAGATTTTAAAAATTGAATGAGATAAATATCACTTAATGCATGTTACAGATGTAAAATTCAATAAATAAGAAGTTTTTAACAATGTTTTGTACAAAGAAAAATGAAAAACCTATTAAAGTAAATGAAGAAATTAAGTTTTATAACTCTGCCTTAATATTTGTAAACATAAATGAATTTTAAGTACTTTTCAATAAAATAAACCCAAGTAATATAATTTCACATACCTCTAAGAATTTGGTATAAAAAAACTTTGATATGGTCTGTACTAAGAGGTTGGGGAGAAACAATTATTTTATGCAAATCACTTTGCATTAATTCTGTGATCACATAACTATATAAAACGTTAAGAAATTTATGACAGATATTTAAAGAAATACAAAATACACAAATAAAATGGTTTACTGAATAAAAACAAAAATTATCTAGTTAATAAAATACTATTGTAAAAATGGATACATTTCTTGAAACAGTTCCAGATTTTGTGGTTGCAATAAATCAAGAGCAGACAGGACCTAGAAAAATAATATAGATACTATATTATAAATAAAAAACTACAATAAATGAATCTCTTTTAAATTACGTGCTAAAAATTGATCATTAAAGAAATACATGTTTAAAAACAACAGAAATTTTACATGCAATTAATAATACTTCCTAATTAAATGATTTTAAAGTTTATAAAAAATTTTATTTTTCTAATTTCAAACAAAACAGTAAGCATTTTAAAATACTAAATGTTTTTTTTTCACAGAAATTTCCAACACATAATTCTACATCTAATAACTTCAAATGACTTCCTTGGTTTATATACTAATTATATATATTAGGTTGGGGAAAAAGAAATTCATTATTTTTACATGAAAATAAAGACTTTATTTAACATGCTTCTGACTGTCCGATTTGGGTCAAATATGCACCATTTTGTAGTATAATTTGTTGCCTTTTTAAAGGTGTAGCTTCATAATGTCTCTCTCATAGAAGTCTTGGCCCTTATTGGCAAAAATATCTAGCAATTGATTTTCACAATCTTCTCTAGATCCCAATTTCTTATCACTCAGGAAGTTTTGCAATGCGAGAAAAAGGTGGTAATTGCTTGGTGCCAGTTTCAGACTAAATGGTGGATGCATTAAAACTTCCCAACCAAGCTCCCAGAGGTTCTGGCGAGTCTACATAAGTGTGTGGCCTGGTGTTGTCCTGAAGGAACACAACACATCTTCTGTTGGCCAATTCTGGCCATTTCTGGTCAATCGCTAGCTTCAAATGGTCCAGTTGTTGACAGAGATCTGAATTTAGCATTTGGCCATGCAGAAGCAACTCTAATAAATGATTCCTTTCCAGTCCCACCAAATACACAGTAGAACCTTCCTGGCCGATAGTCCTGGTTTGGCCACCATTTGAGCTGCTTCACAGCACTTTGACCACAATCATTTTCGCACAATATTGTAGTACGTGACCCATTTTTTATCCCCAGTCACCATCCATTTAAGAAATGGGTCGATTTCATTCCGTTTGGCCAAGGCTTCACAGATGGAAATTCAATCCATCATGTTTTTTGGTGTAGCACCCAAACATGGATCTTCTTGAATCCAACTTTGCGCAAATGGTTAAAAACTGTTTTATGGTCAATCTTTAGCTCCTGGGTGATACTATGACTATTAACATTCCGATCAACTTCGATTATTTCTGTGATTTTATCGACATTTTCGACGACAGGCCTGCCTGTGCGAGGTGCATCTTTAACATTAAAAATACCTGAACGGAATCGACGAAACCAAAATTGCACATAATTAGCTGCTACAGTATTGGCACCATAAACACCATTCACAATTTCAGCCACCTGGCTTACATTTTCGCTTTTATCAAAGAAAAACTGTAAAAAGAACTGAATTTTCTCTTTATTGACTTCCATTTTTAACACCCTGTAACTCACAACTAAATGGACTAAACAAAAAAAAGCAAAATAATTTTTTTAGTGCGAAATGTCATCTTGACAATGAGCATAAATTTGAAATTGTTTGATCGATACTTCACGAAATATCGACACTACAGCCATCAACCAAAAAAATAATGGATTTCTTTTTCCCCAACCCAATATATACATATATATACAGGGTGGGACATGAGAAATTACTTTCTTAAAAATGCAATAAAACACACTACATGTTTCATTCGCCTTTATTGCTGTTTTCCGCCTACCACACAACATTGGATTTTTAAATTTACACAGTTTTAAACACAAAGTTGTTAAATGTCACCCTCCATTATCAATACAGATACAATCTATTTCGAAAGATTGAGCCACCTTTTCAAGCATATCTAAAGGGACATTCTCAATTTTGGCTTGGATGTTGTTCCGTAGGTATTCCAGGGTCTTAGAGAGATGTTTGTAAACCAGGGACTTGAAATAAGGCCACAGGAAGTAATCAGGTGAGTATGCAGGTCAGTTTACGTCTCATCGCAGGGAGATCAGTCATTGGGGAAAGGCTACTATTAAAACACCCATGGAAACTCTGGAAATGCAGGCTGTGGCCCCAGCTTGTAACTACACATTATCAAGATCTTTCTGGGAGAGCGAGAAAGAAGAATACCACTGTCATATACCAGTCTGAATAGACATATGAACTTGTTCCATATTTTCAGGTGTTCTGGCGGTTCTTCAGAGACATTCCCCATTGCTTGGTAGGCATCCATCCACATTAAAATACATTTTTTTGATCAGGTGGAACATGACTTTGTAAGAAACATCGAAGTGACCTCGAAAGGCACATTGAACTGCAACAACTGACCAACTGTTTAAGAAATACACCTCCACAGCAAAAGTGCCCTGCTCCTTTGATCATTACATGTTTGAGACTGTGACGGGCAGAAACACAAATATAACACTCCACACCTCCCACTGAGCCCCTCCTCTTCCTACTATCACTGTAACATGTTCAAAAAAGAAAGTTTCTGTGCCCCACCCTGTATATACATATATCGAAACATCAAAGCTTAAATAAAATCTAGAAAGCTGAAATGATGAAAAAAAATCCCAATATATATACTAACTGTGTACTAATATATTTTTTTACAATCATTTCTTAGCAAATTTAAAATTTAAGTTTAAAAATTCCAAAAATATACACATGAATTATGCGAATATTACTACAGGTTTTTTAATCATCTTTACTGATTTTCTATAATAATTATCATGACTGAAGTAGAATAAGATTAATAGCTTTTCATCACATAAATAAATTTTAAGTTTATTTGACAATCAACAGCTAAAGCATACATAAAGTGATGTATTAATTTACCTACATATGAGAGTCAAATGCAAAACGTATTACATTTTCTCCTATAAAAACACCTTAATATTAGTGAATTAAATTTAGAAAATCTGATGCACTTAAAATTAGAACTACGGTAAAATCCTAGTCTGGCACACTGCTGTTTTTGGCGCCATTTTTTTGCGCCAAATAGCACCAATAACCCCTGTTTCAAAAAATAACGTCATGGAAGAAAACGAAAAAAATCGGTGGTTGACGGTCTCAGCCTAATATAAAATGGGGTTTCCGTAATAATGTCAGTGCCGGAAACGAAGGAAAGGGGGAGGGTGACGGTCTCAGCTCCTGTTCAAAAATCCTAAAAAACGGGGTTTCCGTAATGGCGTCAGGGACGCTGAAAACACATGTATTTACACAAAAGCATAAAATAAAGAAAAGGGCAACAATTTCTACGAGATAAAGGCAGTAAAATAAGGGAAAAACAGCATTTTAAAAATTGTAAAAAAATCACTTACCACTGTGTTTTTAATTTTTAAATCATTCACTACAAACTCATTCATACTCTTGCCTAACCAATACCTGGTTAATCACAAGATCACACAAATACTCAATCTACTATGACTAAACCACATACCTTTTCTAACACTCCGGCAAGCAAAGTGGGGATTCTCTTTCGACTGTACTCGACAACGCCATTCAAAACCATCAATCGTACCCTTTCATTCAACCAAAAGCATATCCTTTTTACACTTCTGACACTCGTATCTGGAGGGAATTAATCCTTCTTTCAAAACCCAACCTAAAACAGCCTTATTCCCTTGCTCTCCAAGCTTTCTCACGGTTTTAGGGTTGCCATATGTTAGCCACCGGACTGGACAATCCAGAAGGGTTGCCATATTGTAAACTTTATTGCCAAAGATTTTGTCGCCAAGCAGTGTGTGCTTGACTAGGATCCAACCAGAACTACATATAAGTACACACTAGATACATTTAGATTTAGATTTAAACTTTGTGAATTCAATAACTTTTTTGATCTGTTGCTTATAGGCAGGGGCGTAGCTACCGTCATATCAATGATACAGGATCCCAACAAGTGTAATTAGTTCCACTAACAGGGCTCCCATATCTAAAAAAAGAGCCCCAAAGGAATTTTGATAAGGGCCTCCTCAGAGCAAGCTACAACAGTGCTTATAGGTATAAAATAACTATGCACATTATCTCATTCACAAATGTATAAAAGTCAATATATTGAAAAAAATTTTCAGATCATTGAAAATTAATATTGTTCAAATTTTAAAAATCATTTTTTCTAATGAACTGTTTACCATTATTTATGAGTTCAAAATTTTTTACTTTTTTTATACATTACTAACATGAATATATACAGCTAAGATATTTTCTTTTGTATTATATATTACAGATATTTTTACACTTTACAAGGGTTTCAGTTTTCTCTTTGATTTTTATTCTGACTACTTCATATATGGGCTTTGGTTTCATAGAACACTTGAGATATTCACAAAACTTAAAATAAATTACTTTTTACTCTGAAGATTGCTAGAATGAAAGCATATGAGATATATATGAGAAATATTCTTACATTTTCATGTTTAAAGAAACATAACATTTTAATTTCTCTGTAAACTCTTTTGCTGGACACTAAATTCTGGAAGACATTGGGCATTTTCTTTAATGCCACAAGTTTTCCATCTCTGGGATCTGTGACAGACCTGTAGAGGGGGAAAAAATCAGTTCTAGACATATTATGACATATGAATATAAATAGATAATATCAACAAATTCTTTTTGGCACACATAAAAATCAATTACATTTTCTTCATACTTTAGGAAGACTAAACGGTACTTTTTTCATTTTAAGTGGTCATTGGCCATGGCTATATACATATTTACCAAATTAAACACCAAACAAAATAAGGTAGCACACAAACTTAATTCCAGATTTAATTCTTTAATCATTATTACATTGAATTGGCATGAAATTTTTTATTGCTTCCAACATTGAAGGAAAAATGTTAGTTTTTTTATGCCATTGAGAAGCGATTTTTGCTACATTTTTACGGCTCCCCAAAATGGAAAAATACCCTCTAAATATACTTTCTGAACAATTTTGGATACCTGCATATTATGTTGTTGACTGTTCATCAAATGAACAGACATCTCCAATTGTCATGATATACATTCAATAGTAGAGACCATCTTCATGTATGTTTGAGTAATAACAATGACAGCATTTGGAGACATTTTTTGAATAGGCAATGACTTTTTTTGTTGGGTGAAATTCATCGACAGTATAATATCCAAGTACCCAATCTTATATATATATTTCAAAATAATTTCATAACTTATAAGTACCTATAATTTGTTACAGTACTGAATAGGAGAAAAATATATATATTTTCTTTCAAAATCATTATTCAATTTAAAATTATTGTAGTGATTTGATTTTCTCAACACAAAAAGAGCATGAACTAAAGTAAATATGAATGACTTCATTGTTTCTTATACATTAAACAGGCAAAATTTTTTATAAATTAAGCATACTACTTAAATACATATTCACACTGAAAAATTATTCATTGATGTATCAACTTTTATTGCTTATTTAAAAGTGGAATATCTTTATATTTAATAAGAAATAATGGGCTTTCTAAATATGACATTTTATATTCATATATCATTGAACAAGACACAAAAAATTTCAGCTATCAAGAATAATTGAGATGCGTTTTTGACAGAACAAAATGATACTACCCTGTTAACGCCACTGCAACCAAATTTGATCTACGAGAATTGTGTGGTTTTCCACCAAAATCAGATCGATTGGATTTATTCTAATAAAACACATAAGAATCTGGCTAAAGTGTAGAATAGGGGTCAAGTGAATTTTTTGGCAACCGAAATCAATCTCCAATTATCTTTTTTTATAAATATTTAAGCAAATTTTTGATTAATATTTTTTCATTTCTCATAAATATTTCTTTATTTTCATTGCAAAATTCCACTTTGCAAATTCTTCGAATGCTTATCGCTAAATTAAGTTGCTTGGTCACTGATTGCGGTCGTTAAAAAATTGACTTTACCAAAGGGGCCACCTATTCTGCACTTTAAGTAAGAAGCTTTGTTGCTTAAATATCAAGGCATGATTTGCGTGGCATAAATTTTTCTGAAGTGACACTAATACCCAAGTACTAACAAGAAACAAGCTAATACCAAGTAACTAACGCAAGTACTCAAAAATAAAAGCCAAAATAATATTTATCAATATTGCAAGAAAATTTTAAAAAGTATCAAAGGTACATAATTTTCACACATTTTAGTAATTTTTCAGGAATAATCCTGATATTTGAATGATAACAAATTTTAATATATTGTTGTTCAATTAAAATAGTAAATTTTTGCTGAGAATATAGATTGCAATAATGAGCCAAAACACTGTTTAATTTTCCTACCCTGCTTTACTAAAAATAAATTTCACCCAGTACCCTGTACTTTAAAAAATACAACATGCACAGAAAAAAAGAATGGTATTTATATATTAACATCCCCATTGCCAAATTTGCACCATGTGAATTGCACCATTTTCTATCAAAATCCGACCAATTTTTTTTTCAAATAAAATATGCAAGTCTTTTTGTCTCACTCTGACATCTCAACACAAAACGTGTGTGTGGCACAAATTTTGCTACAGTGATGTTAATAGGTATGTATCTAGAGAATTTGAATTATGAAGGCAAAGACAAACCAGGTTTTGTGAACTGTTTAAAAATGCTGAGAAAAATCTGCATGCTCACAAATAAATGTCAGTGATTAATTGTAAACACTTTACAAACTATGTCTATTTTTTAGCTAAAGGGCAAACAAAAATTTGATGAAACTTGCCAATGGTATGCAGTAAACACGAATCTTAAACATGATATATTAAGAGGAAAATCTTTAGAATGTTATTTCGTAAAGTAAGAGTGGAAGTGTTATATAAATTTACACAATATAATTAAATTTTAAAATGAACGTAAGTGATTTAATATAAATCAAAATGCAATCAGGTTATAAGAATCCAACTTTTATATCACTGATCTCAAACAGCACTTCACTCAGTTAAGGAAAGAAGAATATTAGGGCCCCCTGTAAAGTCAGGTCTTGTGGGCCCTAAACCGGACGTTACAAAGGATTGCATACTTGGTGTCAGTCCGGCTTTGGGCCCCCTAGAGTCCTAGGCCTCACCACAAGGTGACGGTATATGTTATGTCAATGACTTTACTCATCACTTGACTGGGAAGAAAAAAATCTTACTTGATGACCACAAAGTGGAATACCAAGCAAAAGTTCATTCCAATTTCAAACAAAGCTTTCTTTGATACTTTTATCAATGAGATTAAAAATGCATAAAATAGTTTCTCATTAATAATGTTATGTTGGAGTATAATTTTCTGTAAATATATGAAATAAAAAAAAAAGGATCAAATGAAAAAACCCCGAGAAATGCAATTATTACCGGAGCAAGAAAAAATTGTTTGATTTTTAAAATCTTACACATCTCATCATATAATGGAAGTAATTTCCTCGGTAATCCTGATATTTTCAGCCAAAATTTAAAAAAAGAATAGTGACAATTTAATTTACTGAATATACCAAAATTTATTTTAAAATTTAATAATTGTGATTTTCAAATGGAATGATTTTGTCTAGTATAAGAATAATAATAAGAAATAATTTAATTTTATCAAACACATTACATCTTGTCAATAAAAATATTCCATTTTTTCTATTAAAAATTTATAGTGTTAATTCCGGGGAAAAAAATATGCTAAATTTTTTAAGTGCAGTTAGATCATTCAAAAGTTGTCATTTCAAATTAAGACACTTAAACATCCGAAATTAGATTTACAAAACCGATTTTACGTCCAAATTTTTTAAAAGTTAATTTTTTATTTTATTTACAAATTTAAATGTGGTGACATTTCGCAAAATAAAAATTATCTATTTCATGGAGGAAAAAATTATTCGATTTTAGACTGCAATAAAATTTTAAAATTTGCATTGAATTTAAAATACATGAAACGTGAAATAAATGTTGTACAATGGATCATACATAAAAACATTTTCTAAAAAGAAATCTTTTTTAAGTACTTCAATTCAAGTTAAGAAATAAAGAAATTACATCACATTTACAATAGAAAATTTTACAACTGTGTCATCAATTAAAAATATTTTATTATTTTGATCAATTGAATTTTAATAAAATATATGCTTGATTTTTTTTAATTAGGAACTGCACTGATAAGACAAATATGCAACAAAAAATTCAATTGTCAACTAAGAGTTACTGCACCCACTGTCTGGCACATGCTTTGTTCGCAGAACCCCGAACAAAGGAAGCTGAAACTTACCAAACGACTCCGAATGTTCCGTAGCCGATAGGTCTGTCGGGTTTTGCATCTTGAGAATTTACAGTAGGGTGAAAGAAAGATTGAGCAGGTATGACAGCATGCTGTGGTGAAGAATTTACTGTCGGAAAAGCTCTCATTTGTTGAGAAGCCCGAGAACCAACAAGCGCTTTTATCATTCCAAAGCCGAACCCGTACAAAATTATTATTACATGCAGTCGAAAAAAATTCCCGACTGGTCATAATACAATCACCAAAATTTTAACTAAGTACGATTTCTGATATATCACACATTAAATAATTCACACAGCAAACAAAACTCAACACAAAGAACAGACGGCAATCATGACTAAAACAAAGCGTTCGCGTGAAGCTCAACGCCCCACTGCAGTTTACTAGACAACATCAACAGTCAACGCTCCGAACATCTGTGAAACGATGTCTTTGGCCTCGAAAGCGAGTTGAGTTGTCTTCTAAGCAACGCGATAACTTCTGAAGAACAAAGAAACTCGTTTGATGAATCATCCAATCACAAGCGCTTACAAGCTTTTCTTTTTTTTGATGTGTACAAAATTATATTATCATTATTTAATTTTAAAACTAAAAATAATATATATACTTCACATAGCACATTATAGAAGAAGCTATACAATTTGTGTGATCAGTTTTTGAACCGTTTAAATGTAGAGTAAATCCTCTTTAAGCTTTTTTATTTGAATTAATTAAAAGTAATGAAGCTCACATATAGCTTTTACTGAACATTGCTTCTTGAAAACTTTACAAGGATAGAGAAAAATTGTAGTAAATTTGCTTTAATCTGAATCTATATAATATATTGTAATAAGTAAATCGAGAAAAAAAAAAAAAACGTCGGAAGATATTTAAGTAGATTGATCGTAGTATTCATTTTGAAGATTTGATTTAGATTATTACGATGAAATGCAGGAACTTTTAAAGGAAGAATATCCACAGAAAGGTTCTGGACATTCTCCAAAGAATAATTTGGGAAAAAAATTGATACTTTCCAAGGGAACTTATGAAGAACGATGGCCCTCATTTATTTCTGAATGCACAATGAAACAATCCTTGATAAATGGCTTTGATCTAAAATATTCCTTAAAAGACTAGACAAATCGCTAGAAGTGTATCATGTGTATACTCAATTTGTTCCAAAATAAAAATATATACCTCTCTCTCTCTCTATAAAAAATAGTTTTTCGCGACGCTGCAATGAATTTATTTATGCATAAGGTATAGTTAATAAAAGCAACTGCAGCTTTACAACAGAATGGAACAAAACTACAGTTTAGACAAATTTATATCTATGATGATGATGGCGAGTGAGTGAATATTAATGTCGTACTGTTCAGCTACACGAGGGCTTTTGGCGACGGATGATGATGGCGAGGCTTTGCATAACCGTGCAAAAATAGTTAAACATGACGATGCATTGCAAATTTAGAGCTACATAATAAGTGTAAATTACAGTTTTATAATTTGAGCACCCCCCCACACACACACAAACACACACCTAGAATCTCGGAAAGTAAAATCAATATACATATAGCTTGATTGCACATGTACTTTAAATCAATGCCTTTTTTGATTGCTCACTTAACTATATTTACTAATCAATTATTAAAAATTACAGTAATTCGTCTAATTTAAATTTTCAAAAACTATGGGGATCTCATTAATTCCTGGCTCTTCAAAAGAAGGTTCACCCTTGATGTAGATCTAATGTATTTTTACATTTTATTACACGTAATTATAATTGCATATAATTGATAAATAACTGATTACTTCATTATGTGAAATGTAACATAAAAAAAAATACAAATATTATGTATGAAGAATTTTCTGTTCTGTAAGAGAAAAAAATTGTAATATTTAGGAGAAATTGGTCTCAATATTTTTCGCAATGAACAACATCAGTTATTTATTCGACAAATGGCAACTGATTTATTGCTCTTTTTTCTATTATTATTTTTATTAAGAAATACACTATATTCCTCTGATCAATTGTTTATGTATATAATATTTGTGAGGAAACTCGGAAATGCGCATTCTTATTCCCAAAGATCCTCACAGTCACAGAACTTATTAGAGATTGCCTGCCAAATTTTAATAAAAATAAAATTCATTATATTTCTATAGAGAATATTTCAGAATATTTTAAACTTTAAACAAATCGCATAACATATTTGTAAAAGAGAGAAAGTTGGAAAATACTGCCTACTAAAATGAATACACAATAAAATAACGAAACAGCATGTTTCTTGAATTTGCACCAAAATAATAATAATAATAACTGTATGGCAATGTGTTCACAGTTAAAGGTTTTTTAGTCAAAGAGGGTCTTATAATTTAGAGACAGATTTTGGAAATCACCATTTCGATGTCACTCTCCGCACTTTGACCTATTGTAATGTTGTATTAAACTTTGTAGCTGCATTATTATTAATTGTTGCAACAATTCTGTATTGCAAACCTGAGATATAAATGATGATGAAAAATTATTATAGCATAGTGAATCATACATAAGTACAATACAATATGTAACGATTACAGATAATTTATTCGAATATTGTGCTATTATTTCATTTACGTTGATATCTGAAAAATAATTTAAGGCAATATGAGTAAATTTTGATACATTTTTTAAAAATAAAACGGAAGAAGTTGCTAATTCAGAATAATCTAGATTATTTTGAAACCAAAGAAAATTTTAACCTCTTAGGTTAGATGAGAGAAATGAATGTTTTCTTAATGCTTGTCTAGAAAAGTTTTAAAAAATAATATTTAATATCAGAAGCGTTATTATTATTATTATTATGTTACTTCTGGATGCTTCAAAAATGTTAGAAAATAAATACTTTATCAAATTTTACCATATTTCCAATTTTATAAAAAAAATAAAAGCATAGATTGTTGTATTAAAAAATTGATTTCACACGTGAATTTTTATGTTTGTCTAATATTGTTGATGCAATATTACACTAAAACTTAAAAGACGACGCTAATAATCTGTCAATTTACTTATTACAAATGGACCTGGTTTGAAAAAAAAGCTGAAGCTAAATTTTTTTATTATAGTAAGATAAATTAAATTTTTTTCATGCTTTTTCCCAAATGCAAAAAGGTGACAACTCGTAATATGCATCTTTAATTACAATTTTTTAAGTTCTTAAAGTTCATATTTTGAAGTTTATTTTATATCTTATAAGATCTTGATTACTTTAGCTGCGATAGAAGGAACAGTACTTTGTGAAATCAAGTTAAAAAACAAAAAAATTGAACTAAATATTCCGTCGAAATATGTCTATATATATATATACTATGATTTTTTTTTTACTTTACTTATATTTACGAATGAAATTTCCTGCAATTCTTTTACTCGAATTCTAAAAAAAGCATTGTCAGATATTCAAAAGCAAGCAATTTAATAATACTTTTTATACAAAATATTTTTTTAAAAAAAAGATCATATTTTGAGAAAAGATTCTGCAACCTTCGCAGTTACATTATTTACTCTCTCTTCTCAAAGTTTATCTTTCTCTTTACCGAATAAATTGACGCAATGTGATATTAGCTCCTTCATCTTTCTGTGACTGTAATATTGGCGAGGAAAATGTAGAACTTGTGATCCTTCTGTGTTCCAAGTATGTCAGAGAGAGAAAGATCATAAGACTGGCGTTCAAGAGACTCAACATTAATTGGCCACCGAATTTTCACCAATTTCTTTCCACCAGAAGTGCTTTCAATAATTTCTGTAAATTTGTTGTAACTGTTTGTAATCCTTCTTAACTTCATTTTTTTAATTGTTTATTTCCCTTGAATGTGTGTTTAATACTTACTTCTGTAAGCCCCGTGTGATACTTTGTGGTGCACGGGGATTTTATAATTGTTTTCAATAAAAAAAAAATGTGATATTTTATCCGTGAATCTTAGAAGCAAAAGTTTTTAATTTTCACGGAAAAAAACAATATTTTAATGCTTAAATATCTTCAGGCATATCTTTTCATACCGTTTAGTGAAAATTTTGTATTCTTAAATATACATTAAAATTGACTTTGATACACACTAAGAAAAGAGATAGTTTAAAATATGTATGATGAATGAAAAAATTGTTATTCTTTAAATAAAGTTTTTTTTTTTGCTTCTTTTTTACCGGGAAAAAAGAAAAATTCATTAAATTGCGAAATTCATTAAATCGGGGTCCGACTGTATAGTATTTAGATGACGAGTTCAGCAGTTGAGCTGGCGCCTCATTTACGACTTTACATAGTTATATTTTTAATTATTCTAAGCAAAGTTTTGCAGGAAAATAAAGGTTAATAAAATTTTTTCTTCAACGTAACTAGGGGGTGCCTCTGTCTACCAAACGGTGGACCAATCCCCATTGTATAAATTCTGCAACTGCTTATACTCATCGCCCAAATACTTAGTAAAGCTGAAATTTCATGTATTAAGTAGTTCAATTTTTGTTTCAATATATCGTTTGCAGAAAAAAAAATTCTGTCTTTATCTCTGCGCTAGCCGTTACTCACCCGCTTCACTGGGTATTTAACGATGTTGTATAAATGTATACTGTTAACATATATACGAATTATTGATCTCTGGGATTAAGAATTCGATTGTATTGAAAAATATATTTATAGCTGTAACTCTCGCCTCTTCATATAAAAAGGACATAAATTAAAATATTAATTTCTATTTATATCTAAAATAGAAGTAGAAAGATTTTTTGCGCTCACTTACCTAATAATCAAGTGGATTTCCACCAAAGCAACTTTCAGTGGATCTCTACTCCATAAAATAAACATGCTTGCTAAATTTCAAGTCTAAATCTAATAGAGCAAAAACGGAATTTTTATCATCAATACCTCGCTGAGAGCATTCTTAGTGGATTTCAATTCAACAAAAGAAGCATGAAAACCAAATTTTATTATTATAGTCTTAGCAGTTCGAAAACGGTTCCATTCTTACTGGAACTCTATTCAACTAAAGAAACGTGCTCAACAAATTTCAAGTAAATGGGTTAAATTCAAAAACAGGAATTTTTCTATAACACGCCTTAATCCCTCGCAACCCCACTCCTTTGAGGGTTCATTTTCGCAAAACTCTTTGTAAAAGGAACTCTATTCCATGAGCGGAACATACCTTCTAATTTTCAAGCAGGTGGGTCTATTAGTTGAAAAGCGGAAATATTTATCTATTACGCCCCTTAATCCCCCTCAGTGACCCTTGGGGATCAATTTTCCCCAAAACTATTTTGTAGCGGATCTCTACACCATGAAAGGAATCCGCTTACCAAATTTTAAGACTGTACGTCTAATAGTTTAAAAATGGAAATAATTATCTATAACGCCCCTTAAGCCCCCGCAACGCCACTTAGGAAACAATTTTCTCAAAACCCAACTTAAAGCAGATCTATACTCAATGAATGGAATCTGCTTACTCGATTTCAAGATTTTACGTCTAATAGTTTAAAAAAGGAGTTAATTGCCTATAACGCCTCTTAATTCTTTACAACGCCGCTTGGGAGTCGATTTTGACAAAACCCATTTTGTAGCGGATCTCTACTCTATGAAAGGAATCCGCTTTACAAATTTCAAGACTGTACGTCTAATAGTTTAAAAATGGAAATACTTATTCATAACGCCCCTTAAGCGCCCTCAACGCCCCTTGGAGGTCAATTTTCGTAAAAGTTATCATGTAGGGAATCTCTATTTTATGAAAGAAATCTGCATACCAAGTTTAAAGACTGTACATCTAATAGTTTAATAATGGAAACAATTATCTATAACGCCCCTTAAACCCCGTAACGTCCCTTGGGGTTCGTTCTTTGCAAAATCCGTTCTTAGCTGACGTCTACTCCATAAAGGGAACCTACCTACCAAATTTCAAATATGTAGGTTTAATAGTTCCGGAGATATCGTGATTAGTCAGTGAGTGAGTTAGTGAGTCGCTTTTCTCCTTTATATATATAGATTTAAAAAAAATGTCTTAATCTGTTTGGCATTAACTTTTTGTAACCCATTTTTACTAACAATGCCTTATGTATAAATAAATTTATTACAGCATCACGAAAACCTTTTTTTTTATTCATCGAAACATTAATAGTAAATGTTTCCATCTCTCGGCGATGTATATCATTCAAAATTCAGTTTATGAAAGCATGCGCGAGAGAATGGGCTTATTTCATGTGACGACATAGTCACATGATAGTGATAGTCACGTGATTCTAGCCAATCAATTCTAAAATTCATGTGACGTCATAGTCACACGATAAAATCTATCTTGTGTTTCCAGCTAATCACTTCTCGCGCTTCGGTGTTGCCAAATTTTGCTCTTTGCAGAAACTTTCTCTTAAAAAGTACATATGTATACAAAATACATTTATTTAAAAGTATAAGCACAAAATACGATTTTTTTTTAATTTAAAAAAATCTTTTTGAAGAAATTTTTTTCCCTAACATTTAAACATCTTTATCCAAATATGAAATTTGAAATTTTATCTGAGATTTACAAAAATAGAACAGCAAGTACATTTAGTTTAATGTTTGTTTTGAATTCAGTGGAATAACACGTGTTTGTCTTTATCATGAGACGTCATGAACTGAGCCAATTGTAACATGAGTAAAATTGAAAAATATGTTTAGCTGATAAGGTATAATTTATTTGCAAGTAAAGCATTAGCCCTATAGATGGCTAATCTTAAATTTACTGGACGGGTTAAATGAATAATTCTCGAATTTATAATATCTATTTTACCTGCGATTTAAAGAATTCAATTATTGAGTGGTGAAAACCAATGATCATTGAATTGAGTGAATTTCATATACACGTCGTCAATGCTATAGTTAGTGTATTTAAGCAATAGAAAACATTAAAATGACGCAATTTTGAGCTAACATGACTGACAGCTATTCCTTACTAGATTTGAGGCTCACTGCCGATCGCACAAACTGAAATCAAGGCCGGCTCTAGCAGTTTTGCAACCCCGGACAAAAAATGGAAAATGCCGCCCCCTCCCCCCTCTCTCTCTATATATACATATTATTTTAAGTCTTAAAAAATTCAAAATAACTCGAAATTAAGGACGTAATTACTTGTTATTATTTCAAACGAATAAAATGAAAGAGAAGGAATCGTCTATTTAAGACCTGCTCTATTTCTTCGAAAAATAGTCTTATAATGGTGAGGATCACAAGCGTTCGTTTTAATTTATAATAACCACACTCAAGACTAAAATAAAACATCTCCTGTGGCTCTCTATCTACCCAAACCTCTTATTACCATTGTCCCCTTTTGGATAGCTTAAACCGAACATCGTAAGGGTGAAAGGAATGTCAGTTTGTGACCTCACACCGGGATGGGGAGAAAGTTACTAGTTAAAGATGTGCAAACATGTTAAATTTTATGCTTTAACACATATACTCCCACCTCAAACCCTTCAAGTCTCAACATAAAAGAAAATTGTCATTAAATATACAAAGAACAAAATAAAAAAATAGGATATGTTATAAATGGAATACCAAATTCACATCCAATAACATTTCAGAAAATATATCAATTTTTTTGTAACAAAAAAAAAATATTTTTCAAATTTGATCCAAATGCTGCCCTTGAAATTTGGCGCCCCGGGCAAGGGTCCGGTTTATCCGACCCTAGAGCCACCCCTGCTGAATGCTAGTTTTAGTGTATAGATTTCAATTAAACCGATTGAAGGGGGAAAAAAGATAAGGAGCGTAAACTGAAAGATTTATAAATTTACTTGTGAGATTGATATAAACAGAAATCAGGAATTTTTCGTAGAAAAGATTTATTTGACAGTTAGTTAATCTTAGAGTAAGAAACGTAACATTTTTTTCATTTAATTCTAGATTTGGGACATGATCGCCATCAGTTTTTTGAGCCGCACCTAATATAATTCAGAAACACAATAAAAAGTATCATGTTTTTTAACATTATTAGTTGTTACTATGTCGTCGAGTCCGGAATAAGAGACCAAATATCTTTGGACATGTCTCAAGTATTACATAAAAGGCAAGCAGGCAGGTCTAGGCAGATCACATGGAATGATACTTTCCAATAAGGCGCTCCAGCTTTTTTCCTTTAGAGTCCCGAATATTCTCTCGAAAATGAACCTGAAATCGAGCATTGATGACTTTTTTTGGTGTTTTGATAACAAACAGGAAATAAAAACAATAACAAATAATAAATAAGTTATTTCCAATGAATTTACTGTTGATGAGTGCATAATGCATACAGAAATATACTTTTTTAAAAGCGACTTTATTATTTTAAATAAATTAAAAATTAAATTAATTATATAAGTGCAGAAAATATACCGAAAAATGCATTTAACGCGAAAACGCTTGAAAAATATCGGTCCCGAAAAACTGCTATGCATGTTTTCATACATTTTTTCTCTTAACACGAAACGAAAATCGCTTAACATGAAACGAAAATCCCGAAAAGATCTCCCTCCTACGAATGCACAAAATACGGAACAACCAGAGATTTAAGAGGGGTGTGAAATGAAAGACAGATGGTTTCGTATGTTTAGTAGAAAGGAGGCTAATTTGGCTTTGAAATACTCTCGGAATAACCTGTGACACGAACCAATTTTGTTTATCTGTAAGCAATTTTCACCCTCCATCCCTACAAACGCCACACAAAAACATCTCATTTCATCAGCTGGCTTTTAAATTCGATGACGAGTACATTGCAGTGTGAGTAAAAATCATTGAGTTTGCGGTTTACATTATTTTTTTCGATTTAAAAAGGATGTTTTTTGTGAGCATAATGGCAAACAGTTCAGGGGTAAAACAAACAGCTATTTCGCTTTAAATGAAGATGGAGTTTTTTAAGGCTGTTGATCAAAAGCAGAAGACGAAAACAGAAATCCGTGAAGATTTATGAACAATAATAAAAATAAATACTTTATGAACAATAATTAAAAAGAGAAAATTGCTTAAATGTTTGAACGGATTTTACTAAATACGTGCATGTACACATATCTATGCAAATAAAATTCTTGTAACACAAAAAAGTATTTCTGTTCCCACAATTTCGTATTAAGCGATTTTCACTGTATATTGAACAAAAGTACAGTAAATTTTGTTGATCAGTTATTCGATTTTTAATTAATTTATATATGCGGAGTAAAAGCCTAAAGTGGCATTCTTAAATAAAATAATATCTGGTCAAATATAGGTAACTTTATATAGAACTCTACTAGAACAACAATTTACAAAGTTTAATTAAAATTTGTGTTTCCAATTAATCCCAGTTAATAAGTTTAATTAAATATGCATATGGACATATGATCACTAATAACAAAATACTCGTAACTTCTTATCAGAAAATTCCAGCAGTAATTCTGAAATATGATTAGAGGAGATGAGATGCAAGCATTATCCTTAGATTAGATGTTTAGTCTTTAATCCTTAAAGTATCCGACTACGTTCGGAACTGTGATTTTGAAAAAGCGTATAAATGGATAATATTTAAGATATTTAGTGTCACTTAGATTAGAAAATGTATATAAAATTGTTTTAAGAATATTTTATTACAATAAAAAATTATTTAAGTACAATATTTTGACAAAAAATGAACATAGAATGACCCATTTTCAAAATATTCTCCTTTTGAGAAAAATGCTTCTATTATAATAATATTTTGCTGTATATATATCAGACCTCTGTACAAAAGCTGAACTAGAATTTTTGAAACATATAGCTTAGAAGTGGGTTTATCCATGTTTTACAAAAGCAGAGGGGAGAAATTTTAAGAATAAAACGCCGATAATTATTTCAATTGTTTGTAACTCTGAAAATAATGTGAATTTTTCAAAAAAATAGTTTAGACTCTTAAAAGTAGTCTTTACTTTATATAAGCAAAATATTATCACATTTTAGAAGCATTTTTTATAAAAGGAGAACATTTTGAAAAAAAGTTATTCTAAGTTAATTTTTTGCCAAAATATTGTATTTAAATTATTATTTTTTTTGTCAAAATGTCCTTAAAACAATTTTATACATATATTCTAATCTAAGAGTCACTAAATATCACGAAAATTATCCATTTATGCGCTTTTTTAAAATCACGGTTCCGAACGTAAACGGATACCTTAAAAGCCTTATTACAGCATTCCATTCTAAAAGAAGAAACATATCTTAAGAAGAGTGGAATGTTGGAATCCATCATCTATCAAGATGGAGATAGGGCGGAACATTCATTATCATTTAGAGCAGTGGTCGCCGAACTTTTTGACCTCACGGACCAGTAAACCCATAATTTAAATCTCGTGGACCACTAATAAGATTTTTAAGTGTTAAATATATATAAAAAAATAAATAAATAAAAAATAAAAATATGTATATGGCTAAGATTTAAGATCATACCTGTCTTAAGATACACCAATTTTCAAAAGAAAATACACAAAACTTCCTTAAGGTATCCGAACACGTTGAAAATGACCAAATTCGGACAAGACCGATATTTTTGTTTTCTATTTTATTCTATACATCTATATTTTGGTTTTACAAAACATACTTTGTTTTGATTCTATGCCTCTTAGAGGCCAAGTTACAATCAATTTTATTAAGTTGGAAAAACCGGAAGTGGGTCTTTGATCTACCAGAAGTGGGCATTTAAATTGTTGGAAATCTATCATGGCGAGTCTGATCACACCAAATATTATATATGTATTTCTGTAAAACTTTTTGCACCTGATATTTATGCTATTTTCTAGAGAATGTACTAAAATATTTCTTATAATATGAATATTATTTGAGTTAGGGCATGCTATTTAAATAATGATCTCATAAGTGCGTTATTTTTCGTATAACGTTTACTCAATCATCTCTAAAAGTTTTAAATTTTAATAAAACATTAAAATTTTAGTACATTTTCTAGATAAATGACTCTAGATTGTTTTGTTAATTCTTTTACTAATATAAGTTTATTACTTTTTTCGCTAATTGCTTTGAAGTTTTACAAAAATATTGCTAAAATTTCACATATAATTGTGATTTTTATGAAATTCCAGCAATTTATTTTAAACATTGTTGATTAAATATTAGTATTTATTGGTATTGAATCCTAAAAAAGCCTTTATATGTTTAAACATGTTATTTTGTCAAAAAGTACTCTGAACGTGTTCGGATACCTTAATAAACCCAATATATTGAATGTATATTATATCGAACTCAATACGTTCATAATCCCACCTTTAAATGCTTCAATTGATATACATATGCGGTATACAGGAGAGTGAAACATTAGAAGAGTGTGAAACGAGATGAAACAAAACATGTAACTAAAATACACAATGCAGCTACAGCGCAGTAAGATTTATTTACCGTGGGGGTTATTCTATGAAATGGCATTATTCTATGAAGTAGCGTTTTTTTTTTTTTTTTTTTTACTTTTCAAGCATTGTTATGAATGGAATTATGTTTCAATGCATCTTAAAACATAACTTAACATGATGAGTAAGTATATTGCACATTTTTCTGGGGACCAGCAAAATTTTCTCGTGGCCCACTAGTGGTCCGCGGACCACCACTTTGGCGTCCTCCGATTTAGAGGCTGCAGTAATCTAGATGCCACTATTTTGGATTTGTGGCTGGCGATATACCGCTGAATACCCGCCGTGTAGAGGAAGCTGAAGCACGTTAAATTTGTCCGGGGTGGTGTGGAAGTTAGGAGAGGGGGTGTCAGCTCAGGTGTCGTCCTCGTGACTTGAATTACGAGGTCCGTCACAAAAAGCTCTGGAGTAGCTTTATAGTGAGATGTTAATATAACTATCTCTGTGTTTCATCATTGTCATTTATATGTAGCACCGCAATGTCATGCGATTTGACGACTTTTTGGAAGTACTGCTCTCCTAAGAGAGACATTGCCGTGACACACTGTGGCTGGGCTAGCCGCGTGGTCATTGTCATGAGTTCGTGGTCAACGCTGTGTAGTCGAGGGTTTGAAACCTAAAGCCGATGAAAACCTGCTGTGTTGAGTGGTTGATCCATATTAAATTTGTCTTTGCTCAAAGTCCTCCGGTAGCGTGGTGTGGATGTTGGGACAGTGGAATGCTAATTTAAGTGTCGTCTTCGTCCCTTCACGGCCATTTAAGCTACGAGATGCTCCACCAATAGCTTTCGTGTAACTTCAATATATAGCCCTTGTGTAATTTATAAATATATATAATATATACACATATACAACGATTTATATCAACTATGACGTAAACTTTAATAACTTTTTAAATAAAGCACAATGAAAGGATTTTTTTTAAAAAAAATTCAAGTTTCTGATGTTCAAGTGTACTATGAAACAACAATTATGTATAAAACTATTTTAAGGCATCCAACTACGTTCGGAACCGTGATTTTAAAAAGGCGCATAAATGGATAATTTTCATGATATTTAGTGTCACTTAGATTAAAATACATGTATAAAATTGTTTTAAGGACATTTTGTCAAAAAAAAATTATTTAAATGCAATATTTTGGCAAAAAATTAACTTAGAATAATCTTTTTTCAAAATGTTCTCCTTTTGTGAAAAATGCTTCTATTATAATAATATTTTGTCTGTATATAGCTCAGACCTCTGTACAGAGGCTCAACTATGACTTTTGAAAAATTCACATTATTTTCAGAGTTACAACCCATTGAAATAATTATCGGCGTTTTTTTTCTTAAAATTTCTCCCCTCTGTTGTCGTAAAACATGGATAAACCCACTCTTCTAAGTTATATATTTCAAAAATTCTAGTTCAGCCTCTGTAGAGAGGTCTTAGCTCTATACAGGCGAAATATTATTATAATAGAAGCATTTTTCACAAAAGGAGAATGTTTGGAAAATGGGTCATTCTATGTTCGTTTTTTTGTCAAAATATTGTACTTAAATAATTTTTTTTTATTGTAATACTATTCTTACAAAAATTTTATGTATATTTTCTATTCTAAGTCACACTAAATATCATAAATATTATCCATTTATACGCTTTTGCAAAATCACGGTTCCGAATGCAGTCGGATACCTTAAAGTATTTTTAAAAATGACATATTATACAGTATAAATATTATACAGAAGTTGAAAGTCTTGTATTAAAAAAGAATACATTTATGTATTAAAATGTTTTTTTTAAAAAAAAGAATACATGCGCTGTACATAATTAATCTCTTTTGACGAAAAAAATCTGTTCAGGGTCAGGTTCGGCCCAGCCCTATTTGGTGCCACATGCCGTAAATCATACAGATGAGTCGTAAATCGTCATGTCACTCCAATGCAAAATACACAATCCTACGCTTCTCTTCTTCACATTAGCGAACCATCCTTCCTGAACACATGTGTCACAAGATCACCTGTTAAAAGAAAGATATCGACGGCAGACAACAAGTGCGGCTGGTCTATTGTCCACTTGAAGAAGAAAAGCAATAAAAGTGTCTTTTTGCTTGAGGAGCCGGGAAACACAAAGAAGGAGTGGCAGGCAGATGGTCATCAAATGGGTTTCCTTATAGGGGAGACATCAGAGACAATACAACACAAAACATGTAAGTTCCAACCTGTTTGTTACAAAATTCTACATGATAGTGAGTGTTTGAATTGTGGAGAGCTAAAAAAAATCACTTCGACTTATCACGTATTTTATTCTCGTTAGCCGCAGATTTTACTTTGAAATACTGAGTGCACCAAAACATATTGTAGTTCGAAGTATCAAGAGTTTCTCTAGGGGCTGGGCATATATTTCGAATTAATGAGAGGTTAATACTATCGAAGGTTTGAATTAGCGAGAGTCGACTGTATTATATATTAAAAATATTCTATACGTAATATAAAGAGTTCAGGCGTTAGCTAAGGTATTCAACCCAGTCGGGGTATTTGAGATCAAAATCTTGACGCGTATTTGATTGTGTTAAAAAAATAAACCAAGATTTATATATATAACAAGAAACATTAAAAGTAAACTCGTGTGAGCCAAAATATTAACTTTAATTTTTTTCTTCAGAGGGTGACTAATTTTGTTTTAACGCCTTTGTAGAAGTTTTAGTACAAACTTACTACTGACTTCGGATATCTTAGTATGGGAATATATTTTGGAATAATTTTTATTATATTATTTTTAAAAATAAAACACAAATTTTGAATAAAAGGGAAATGATACAGCATTCGAATTCACGAAAAAAAGTTAAATACTTATACTATGATGAAATGTTACATTTTTTAAAATGGTTTTAAAAATACGGCAAAATATATACATATTTCTGAAATAGAAACAAACGAAAACATTCTTTCTTTCCTTTTAATTTTCTTTTACTTTATTTACCAGAAATGTTCGATAAAACGCATAAAAATCATTGATTCCACGTAAGGAAAAGCAAATTTATATTGATAAATTTGAAATTACGTAAACGAGTAATAAGACTTAAGAATACTCTGTACAGTGATTAAAACAGTAGCTCAGTTGGTAGTTTGAAAAACACACAAAAAAGTAATATCCATGATTAATTTTCTTTAAAAATATTAGCTATATTGTGTATTTCAAAATACAAATAAAATAATATAGCACAGAAATATTTTAATTCAATAAAAAACCTTCAATAATTTCTTCAAAATTAAGAGGTAACTACATCAGATAACTTACAAACTATAAAAGCAATATACAACCGTATATTGAAGCATTCTCGTTGTGTGTGAACACAGTAAATATTAACCATATATAATTATTATAAATAATGAAAACTTTTATTGTCATATAATTACTTTAAAAATAATCTCTTGTTAAGTTTTTCATTTGTTTTAAAATTATAACTCTTCTGGAATGAAACTTGATATAAAACAGTTCAAACATGATACTTCTCAGATTGAAAATTGTGCTAACATTTTGATAATGCGCTGTCTGTGACATTGCTATCCTATTCCTACTATTCCCC
The DNA here is from genome assembly GCA_019973935.1 of Trichonephila clavipes. Lineage (NCBI taxonomy): Eukaryota > Metazoa > Arthropoda > Arachnida > Araneae > Nephilidae > Trichonephila > Trichonephila clavipes. The sequence goes on from BMAU01015563.1 coordinate 40,711, forward strand.
ATCAATTCCTACTATTAGTTCGTACTATCCCTATATATATATTTTCTACTATCTTGACTACTTATAGTTAGTTTTTATAGCTATTTTTATATATTTATGGATATTATACATACATATATATATATATATATATATATATATATATATATATATATATATATATATATATGTGTGTGTGTGTGTATAAATATATCTTGTTCAGTGGCGCACACAGGGATTTTTCAAGGGGGGGGGGTCCGGGGTTGAAAGTTCTCCATTCTTGCATCATGCTTCTTTTGATTTTGTCGATTTTCGGGAACAAAACACAGTAAGAAACTAATTTTTGAATAAATAATTAGCGTTAATTAATAAATTAATCATTAATAACAAGTAATTAATTAAATTTTACGTAATATATACTTAGAATTATAATCAATCTGAGAAGAAAAATCAAGGGTTTTGGGGGGGTCCGGACCCCCAGGACCCCCTTGTATGCGCCACTGATCTTGTTCAAATTTTCCATCGTTCAATTTTTCAATGTTAATCGCTTTCAATATAACACTTTCAATTCATCCATTCAAGTTCAATACATTTTTTAAATCTTGTAGTAGATGACACTTTATGTTAATACAGTTTTTCACACAAATACTAATTCATTCATTAAATTAAGAAATGAATGAATAGTAACAAACAAAAATAATAGTCCAACTCTATATATAAAAAGAAAGCTCACCCATTGTGTCCCTGTAGTGCAATTGATAGCGCGTTGGACTTCTAATTCACAGGTTGTGGGTTCGCGTCCCTCCTGGGATGGCCTAGGTTCTAAAGTTATGGTTTCTTTTTAATGTACTATTTTATTGGAATAATTAAAATGAATTAATGAATAAATAATATAATAAACAAAAATACTAGCCCAACACAATATCTAGAAAGGAAAAGGGAAAATCGCTTTCTATTTTGCCACTTAATATTGTGATTCTGTCATATATTAAGTACGTATTCATATTTACTGTACGTATGCATATTTATATTAATTGTAATTATTTATTAAAAAGAAACTAAACAAACATTTTTCTTTGTTGGCCTAAGTAGGAATTGACTTAATTTTTTTTTATATTTCAGGTTATACTGTTCCTTACTGACAGAATCAAGCTTTTTTTGTAATATAATGTGCTGTATATTTCCTCTTATACTGTAATGGTTAATTTGTTCTTCCTATCACAATATTAAGGGGGGAAATGCTTTAAGAAAATGCTTTCTGATTGGATTTGATTTTAATTTACTTCGCATTCTGAACCAACACGAGGTCAATTGAGAAGGGATCTCGTAATTTTGTATAACGATCAAGTGACGAGGATGAACCCTGAGCTGGAAACCTCCTCTCCAAACGTCTACACTAAGACCAACAAGGAATGCTTCTGAATTTTATATCACAAGAACTACCGATATTTCATATACACCTATTATAGTCGTGAACATATTCAAACGATCGCTTTCATAAGGAAAACATGTATCTTAATTTAGAATGATATTTTAGACTTTTTTGGAAACCAAATATATTCATTTCTATTTAGAAAAGTTTAATTTACTTCTATGGGGGTTCAGTGCATTTTTTGCAAATTGCAGTATTTTGTATTGCACATTCTTCTTCAATGACTCGACTTCATTGAACATTAACTTCGCACTGTTCAGCTACACGAGGGCTTTTGGCGACGGACCACGTAATTTTGAACCATGGTCAAGTGACGTGGACGACACCTGAGCTGGCACACCCTCTCCTAACTACCACACCACACCACGGGAGGACGTATCAGCTCTCGAAAGATTTAACGTGCATCGCTGCCCTACACGGTGGGTCTTTAGTGGTACTGGGCTCGAACTCGTGACAAGGCAAGCCACGGTCCGATACCTATACCACTCGGCTACCGCGGCCACTCAATGACTCGACAGCCCTGGCCTTCTCCGGAAGTTTTCTCCAGGCATCTCTACTTTTGGCAACTGTTTTCCAGTTTTTGACCTTTAAAATATTTAGGTCTTTTTCGACACAGTCAATCCATCTTAATGGGGGTCTACCCCGAGGTCAATTTCCCATGGGCTTTGCCAGAAAGATTTTCTTGCAGCAACGATCTTCATTCATTCTAGCCAGATGACCAGCCCATTTAAATCTGTAATTTGACGAATTTTTCAATATCAAATTGTTTGTAAAGTTCGCAGAGTTATAAGTTAGATCTTCTCCATGATCCATTCACTTGGATTCCACCAAAAAGGCAGTGTAAGATCTTTCTCTCTAAAATTCTCAATGCTTTCTCATCACGTAAAGTCAATGGCCGAGTCTCTGATGTATAAGTCAGAACAGATCTTATAAGACTTTTGAAAAAAAGCAATTTAGTTCTTAACTTGAGAAAATTGGATTTTAAATAATTCTTCAAGGCATAAAAATATCTATTTGCAGCAATGGTTCTTTTATAAATTTCTGGGGCCAGCTCATTTTTATTATTTATCTCAGTTCCCGAATAAGTAACACTGTTAACTTTATCAAACGTACATTTTTCTCATTTACGTATAATTTCATTTTATAAAACGTTTGTTAATCTTATTGACTTTCCGTCTACATGACGTTAACTCTGTTGTGACCTAAATTTCCCTCTCCCCCTTTTGGGTGGTGTACTAGTTTGGAGCTCAGGTGCTATCCTCGTCACTTGCCAAAGGATCAAAATTGCGAAGGATCCCTCGCGTTGCGTTATAGCGCGCTGTTAATGAACAATTGCTCAATTATTCCGTCCAGATGAATCTGTAGCCACATTTGATCTTGTGTTTGAACTTTTTGTGCTTAGCTGGATCTTTTATTGATATTCGGTCTCAAGCTCTTCCGTCGACATAAAAACTCTTGCCTCGAAAACTTCTTCACCTGTCATTTCTTTATATAAAATTCAAGCGCATTGAAATATGTTTAACGCGAAAACGCTTAAGGTATCCGACTATGTTCGGAACTGTGGTTTTAAAAAAGCGCATAAATGGATAACTTTCATGATATTTAGTGTCACTTAGATTAGAATACATGCATAAAATTGTTTTAAGGACTTTTTGACACACAAAAAAATTATTTAAATACAATATGTTTTGGCAAAAAATTAACTTAGAATAGCATTTTTGAAAAATGTTGTCTTTTTGTGAAAAATGCTTTTATTATAATAATATTTTGCTTGTATATAGCTCAGAGCTCTGTACAGAGGCTCAACTATGGTTTTTGAAAAATTTATATTATTTTCAGTTACAACCAAATGAAATAATTAGCGGCGTTTTCTTTTTCTTATAATTTCTCCCCTCTGTTGTCGTAAAACATGGATAAACCCACTCTTCTAAGTTATATATTTCAAAGATTCTAGTTCTGCCTCTGTAGAGAGGTCTTAGCTCTATACAGGTGAAATATTATTATAATAGAAGCATTTTTCACAAAAGGAGAATGTTTTGAAAATGGGTCATTCTATGTTCGTTTTTTGTCAAAATATTGTACTTAAATAATTTTTTATTGTAATACTATTCTTAAAACAATTTTGTGTACATTTTCTAATATAAGTGACACTAAATATCATAAGTATTATCCATTTACATGATTTTGCAAAATCACGGTTCCAAACGTAGTCGAATAACCTTAAGACGAAATATCGGTTAACACGAAATTATACAATGGTCCCGTAAAACTAATATGCACGTTCATGCATTTTTTTTTCTCAAGAGCAAACAAAAATTTCTTAATACGAAAAGATTTCGCTTCTGGGGATGAGCACTTAATAAATTGATTGAGAAAGTTTCTATATTATTCGACTGACTTACTGCATAATAGGTAGAATTCGTTGCAGTAGATGATGATAATGTGTGTACAGCCCCAATTATGGCAGATAAGGAAATTTTGGAGTTTGTTCAAAGCTCAAAAAATATCATTAATGCAGATTTCGACGACGAAAATGAAATGAATAATGCTCCTGTTCCCATATCATCCGAAATGAGGAACATCATGAAAAGTATGCTCAGTTATTTAGACGCACTTTCCAATGGTGAAATGAATAACAAAATGGATGATATCGAACAATTTTTGTTGACAATTTGATGCGAAGAAAGAAAATGCAATGAAAAAAATATCAGGTTATTTTCCAAAAATTCAATAAATGTTTCATTTTTCAAAAAACTTGAAAATTTTGCATTAAATTGTTGAGAATGTGTACTTGTTCCATTGATTTTTATTAAATACATATATGTATAAATAAAATATTCTCTAATAAACTTAATTTTTTTGAATATATGTTATTTTTAAAATATCTTTTAACAAGAAAAAATATTTCAGTCTTCTCAGTTTCCTGTACTTATCCCAGCTAACGCTAAGATCGGTAAAACCCAACTTTGAGAATTGGATTTTATGTGCCGCATTTTCTGGTCATTTGATCAGTTACATCTACACCGAATTTTGTGTTATTGTAAAATATAATTGTCTTTGGCAGAACCCTTATTTCAATTTCAACGAATGAATACATTGGATCTCATATCAATCCCTTTTACAGGGTTTAACTTTGTAAATTGTGAGTATAAAATTCTTTGATTTATATAACATTGTTGTGAATAGCGTGTCATATTATCCTGTGCTTGTGTCACTAATTTGGTAGCTTTTACTTATTTATTTTAATATTTATTATTATTATTATCAATAAACTTCCAAAATAGTTCTAGGAATGCATTTTCGGATATTAACAGGGGCTTAGCTACCATCTTATTAATAATACGGGTCCCCAAAGCTTCAGGAGCCCCAACATGAGTAACTGCATTCCCACTAACAGGGTTCTCATACCTAGAAAAGGGTCCCGAAGGAATTTTGACCCAGAGCCCCCTCAGAAATAGCTACGCCAGTGGATATTATAGTCGTAAATAACATGAATTGTTCAAATTGTCGAATGAAATAGCAGATTTGATGCGGGTTATGAAATTTTTCTGAATATAAACAATGAAAAAGTTGCTTGTATAGAAAAATGGATTGCATGTATATAAGAAGAAAAGAGTCAATGTGTTACATGGAGATACAGTACCGTTGTATACAAGAAATTCCAAAAGCAGTCAATTGACCACCTGTGGTAGATTTAGTGTTAAAGACTTGGGATAGGATTCATGTAAAGACTCGTTTGGAATTTGAGGCATTTCCTGTCCAAAAATACATTTCGAGTTTATTTCATGCTTTTCGTTATTAGGTAAAGATAACTTTAGCTGTATAAAAACAACCTATTTATAATTGCTTTTTATTGATTTAATATTTCTGATACAAAATTAATAACCCATAAAGAATGCTATACCTTATTATTTTTTTAAAGTCTTATGTGCTAATAATATTTTCCAGCTAAGTTTTGTAATAAGCATTATCAACGTTCAAAATTTCTAATGTAACTATAAATAGGTTCTTTAAGTATCAAACACACAGTTCATGGAGCGAAAATAGCTTTTGGTAGTTAAAATATACATCGCCCAGTAAATAAAAATGCTAAAAAGCTATTACCCTACTTCTATGTTATGATTCTAGTGTTTACTTTTCATTTTCGAGTAAAAACGTTTTCCATTTTTAAAACAGCTTCTGCTTATTGTTCCATATCGAATATAAATATGCTTGCTTTCATTTTATCATTTATTAAATATAAATCGATGGAAAGGAATATTAGTTCTCGTTTTTTTTTCAAGCGTTTAATCGATACATAAGGAAGGTACATATTTAAACTGATAAAAAAAAGGAGAAAAAACATCGACATATGCGAATGACCCGCTTCTAAGAAAGGATATAATTTCAAAACTTCGAACGGCAATGGCTCGGGTACTTAGCCGAAATATGTCCTTTTTCATTTATGTATTTATTCCGTCAGTGAATAGGACCTGGTAGGGACAGATGTACTCAAAATCCGGATTCACAACAAGTTTCTATACCTTCTCCCCACAAGCTTTGGGGTTTTCTTTTTTTTTCTTTTTGCTTCTGCGAGACAGATGTTGAATGGCAGCTTTTAAATTGCGGAGTCAAGGAAAAAATAGGGGGAAAATAAGATCTGGTTTTTCGTGAATCTTTGCCCCTGTGTGCTTCTAGGTTTCACAAGAAAGCGAGTATTTTTCCGATTTTTTTCTTTTTCGGGCGAGACAAACATGTAACCCCGCTTATCTCGAATATTTTATAAGAATTTTAGATGCCATTTAAAATGGACCTCAAAAGTGTTCGTACACTTGTAATTTTCTATGAAATTTTATGTTTTCAACTAATAAAAATTAATGAATCGGAATTATGTTTCCTTTATAATATCTGCAGCTTGTTCTTATTGGAAAAACAATCAATTTTTTTGAAAACATAGTAAAACCAATTTTTTTGAAAAATTAAAAATGAAAAAACTACTACTAAAAATTTACGTCACAAGTCTTCGTACACTTTAAAAAAAAAATCTCAACACAGCTTTAAATATTGTAATTCTTTCTTAATTTAGAAATGGGATATCCGCACAGCAACGTTTATATAAACGACTGAGTATAAATTTCATCAATTTCTTGTAATTTCTGCATCGATGTTTTCTCATTCTTCTGTGATTAGGGTTTTTACTTCGCATCTCGTTTCCATATGTCACTTTTTCTAGTTTAAATTCAAATTTTTACCTAATCTATTTTTCTGGGCTTAAATGAAGTGAATTTAGGAGGTGTTTTCGAATTTGTGGACAGTTACAGAGACACCAGCAGCTTACGTTGACAGCAGTTGCTTGAGGTAATTATCTTGTTAAAAAATGAAATCGGCTCCAATAACCAAATTTTGGGCGAAAATTTAAAATTGTTCTTTAAAATATTTAAATAATGCTCATAATTCACAATACCATAAAAAAAAAAAAATACTGATTTGCACCCCCCACTTAAAAGACCTCCGCCTCCATGCTTCTTTGTTCCAACTAAATTCTTGGGATTAGGTTTCCGAAAATTCAGCTTTGACAGCAAATTAGTTGGAATGATGGCAAATTCAACATTTTTGGTTACGATGAATATATAATAGTTTGAAGAAAAAAGAAAAAAGAACGAGGAACTTAATCTTAAGAATTTAGTACCAACTAGAACATCTTCCGCCTCTATGCTGAAGCATGGAAGTGGATGCTGTTCTTGTGTGGGGGTGTAAATCGGATTTAGGATAAGGTAATTTGGTATTTTTAATGGTGTAGTGAATCATGAGCTTTATTCAACTATTTTTAAAAAATTTGGATATTGGAGCTGATTTCATTTTTTAACAAGATAATGACCCCAACCAACCAGTAGCGCACACAGGAATTTTTCAAGGGGTGAGGAGAGTCCGGGGTCGAAAGTTCACCATTCTTTTATCATGCTCCTTTTGATTTTGTCGATTTTCGTGAACAAAAAAGAGTAAAAAACTAATTATTGAATAAATAATTAGCATTAATTAATAAAATTAATCATTAATAACAAGCTGCTATTACCGCATGCCGCGGGTGTCTCTGTAATTGTCCCCAAAATCGAAAAATACCTCCGAAATCACTTGATTTAATCTCAGAAGAACAGATCTGGTAAAAATTTGAATTTAAAAAAAGAAAATATAACACATAAAAACAAAATATGAAGTAAAGACGGTAATCACAGTAGAATGGAGGAACATCGATGCAGAAACAACAAAAAACTGTTGAAATCCACACAAAGACGTTTAAAAGTTGTCGTGGACGCTAAAAAATATACTCCTAAGAACTAAATTAAGAAAGAAATACAAGATTTACTAAATTAAGAAAGAAATACAAGATTTAATAAATTAAGAAAGAAATACAAGATTTAAATCTATGTTTGGATTTTTTAAGTGTACAAAGACATTTAAGACGTAGTTTTTTAGTAATTTTTTGATTATTAATTTTTTCAAAAAAATAGTTATACTATGTTTTAAGAATTGATTATGTTATTCCAATAAGAACAAGCTGCGCAGATATAAAGAAAAGTTACAATTTCGATTTGTTAATATTTATTAGTCGAAAATATAAAATTTTAAAGAGAATCGTAATGATCCACTGTATACCATTCATAGATAGAAAAAAAAAGATTGCATATAATGTATATTTTGCACTGATATATATTTTCTAAATTGTAATTTTTTAAGAACTTAAATATTTCCATTTTTAATTCGAAATTTTAAGACTTCGGCTCAAAAGTTCCCGTTTAACTGCCATTTTAAATTCGATACCGTATTGCTAAGCCTAAGAAAATTCTTTCTAAGTTCAACTTTTTAGACGAGTCTGCCGATTTGAATGCAATATAGCGTATACCGAAGGCAGTGCCGTTTTATCCATTGGGCGTTCGGGGTAGGCACCCAGGGGCACGGGGCCCGTATAAGCTGTACTTAACCAGATTTTCTGGTTATAAATTTCGATCCCCTAGTGCCAAGGGGCCCTGCAGATCATCTGCGCCCGGGGCCTGAAATGATCTTCAGCTAGTACTGCCCGAAGGAAATATAATGAATGTTTCTTCGAAAATGGCCTTTTTTTTAAACTCACTTTCTGAAAGCATCTAAGTATGTCTAGCTTAATGATTTATATATTTCTAACTTTTCAGATATTCACGAAATATTTTCAAATATCGGAAGAAAAAAGTAAAAGTGATTCCAGCGACACCTTTGCCTCTTTTTTTTTTTTTTTTTTTCGAATGTCCTTTATGGCATTAAAATTGATACATTAGTATATAGGTTCCAGGAAGAAAAAATAGTTTCCCCATAACATTAACGTTACGATTAGAACTTCAAAATGATCGCTGAATTAAAAAGTGAAACCATTCTACTGCGTACGAAACATTTCTCTTTAAAATTGAGATATGGAGACTTTTTTGTGTTTTTAACTTAACTCAGTGGCGCAACAGCCCATGAGGGTCAAGGCCTACTGTGCCCAACTCAGTTTACGTAACCTTGGGCTTTGAGGTGCATGAGCAGATATTCCGGTCAGGTGGTCAGTCTGACGTGAAACCCTCAGTGTTAAGTTCCCAAGCACAAGCTTGGTACTCATATGTCGATCCACTGAAGAGATGAAAGGCTGAGACAACCTTCCCCAGCCCGGAGTTTGAACCTCGGACTGAGTATCCTTGCTACTGCAGAGGGAGTCCGAAGCAAATTAAAATTAATTTGGGGGTGCGTGAACAACGTCAGGGGTGGGGGTCGCGAAAAGTTTAATATAAAGTAAAAACTTTATGAACCATTTCCATTAATAAGAAAGTTAAAATAGATGAGTAATGATTTTTAAGTATTAAAAATATTTTAGATTAGAAATTAAAAATTTTAGAGCAAAACAATATAAATAGGAACTTAAAATTCTAGTAAAAACAAGCTTCGCTCATAGAAGTTCGCCCGATCGCGGGTGTGGGGTATTTATGCAGGTTTTAATAGAAGCGGAAGGGCCGTGGGTATCTTAGTGGTTAGAACATTAGGCTCCAGACCGGAGAGCCCGGGTTCGGTGTTCGATGCCACCTAATATCCTCGGAGTACGTACTCGCTAAAACAGTGGATCCGAAAGTCTTGTGGGCGGTTATAGCAGAAACTACGGTTGCAGGGAACTGGAGAATGTTTTCCTCCATTCCAGTTCTATGCCTAAATAGTGCAGGTGGAGATAGGTGGTGTCGCCATCTATCGCTTAGAAGTCCAACCTGCCTCAGGCTCTGGCCCTGGCAACACGATAACAACAAAAATAGAAGCGGAATCTCGTCGCTGCATGCAATAGCAAGTCTAAACATGTGGTATTGAAATAGAGTTATTCCCCTTGAGGGTTCAAGGTCAAGTTTTTGGTATAAAAGGGCAAGGTCAAGTATTTGGTATAATAAGCACAGTAGGTTTGGGAATCTACTGATTTATGTGTTGTATTACTATTCATTTTTGAAATTATCTAAAATAGGGGTCTTTTTTCAATCTTTCACGCTCGATGGTCAATCTATAAATTTACAACAATCCACTAGACCTTGAAATTTTTGAAAAATGTCTTCTTTTTCAGAATTTTTTTTCTCAAATGGATATCAAACATACCAGTGAAATGTTTTAAATGTCAAGAATAACTGAAAAAAAGGATGTTTTTTACAAATTGTATCGAAATCACCTCAAATTCAAATGAGGAGCCACTGAAATACTTTCAGTGGACCACAGGTTGAAGACCCCTCACCTTAAAGATATGAGGTATTAAAAAATGTTTTATCTAAAATTATTACATACGAAATAGCTTACAAAAGCACTTGCCATATTTATATAAATCGTTGTAAATTTTGCGATAACACAATGATCCTTTATTTTAAAAAAAAGATCAAAACAATTCTAACATTATATAAAACAAACATAAAAAATTTTAATTTACCTCACAGCTTTTTCAGCAATTCCTCTCTGTTCCCGTTTCAAATTTTCGGAACAAAATGCTTTTTGTGCGAAAGTCGTTTTAAAATCAGTGACAACATACTAGAAATGGCATCCACTCTTAGTAAAATAGTTGTAATTTTCATGCTAGTGAACGGAAAATAAAAAGCATGATATTTTTTATGAACCTAATATACAGGACCGATCCTAGTAGGTGTGCAGCGCGTGCACCGCACACGAGCGGCCAAGACAAGGGGCGGCCGCAGGTCGCATATAATTCTATCAATCAAACAATTTTTTTCACGAATTTCTTAAATTAAAACATATTATGAATTTTATTTTGAGAAATTCGAACACAATTTTGCGAATAAATATGCTGAATTTTAAATAGTTATTGGAAAATCGAAGTAAGTCTCGATAGTGTTGCTTAGTTAAGGAAAGTAGAGTGTTAGTGAACAGTATGTTGGCCCATTGTCCATTAATGTCTACTCTTTACACACATCCTTCATTTGATAGCAAAATTCGTAGCCGAATCGGCAATACCGCCGTAGAAAAAGTTTTCTTGCTCATCAGATGCACTGTGGATCGATGTTTAACAGAGGTGACTCAAAAATTATTGTTGCGAAAGTTGCTTTACGAAAGTATCTGAAATGGTTAATATTACCTAAGACATAGGAGTGTTTAAAATCAATGTGCATGTGGAGAAATTAAAAGTTTTCAATAGAATAATAGCCTTAAAATAAGAAAAATAAAATAGAGGAAAGAAGTAATTTTTGTGCATAATTTGCATTTTGATTAATGTTTTACTTTCCGCTCTTTACAGTTAGATCAGTTTATATAGTCAACACATTAAGTGTAAGTCAAAATGTGAACAATTCTCTAGAGGGGCAGCACTTTAGGTCTTTGCATACGGGCGGCCGACACCTTAGGATCGGTCTTTCTAATACAGGGGTGTCCAACGCGCGGCCCGCCAGTACGTAAGTTGCGGCCCGCCGACTCTTAAAAAATTTTAATATCCGATTTTTAAAGTTTTTTCATTTTGAAATTTATTTGAAGGGAAATTTATATATATATCTACAACGTATTTGCCTGTTACCTGTTCTTGTTTTAAAATAAATCCTTTTTGATAATAGAAATGTCCTTTAGATTAAAAAAGATTTATATTTTATCAAACAGTTACATTTGATTTTACTATAGTAAATTACTTTTTTAATAGATTTCGAATTGCATTATGAATATCCTTTACTATGGATGGCACATGATTCTCTGTGTGTGTGACTTTCGTTTCTCCTCCTCCTTTTCTGTTTGGAGTGCCCAAAAAGCAAGATGCAGTCAGAGATGTTTTTTAAATTTAAAAAAATATATTCAGGATGGTTAAGATAAAGGACAATGTATACTTAATTGTTTGCGAATGATAGCACTATCAAATTTCACCAACGAGTAACGAAGGATCAATTCAATAGGAACACTATAATTTTCAAGAAAATGGCAACACTTTAATATTTCAAATATTATTTGATCATTGCATTATTATATTAGATAAACATTATTATATTATCTATGTCTGTATACATGAAAAATAATGAAAACAATAATAATAATTCATTCTGCTTTAAATTTTCACTCCAGTAAATGTTTTTTTGTTACCACATCTGATATAAAGGTACATATTTTTATATGGGGCCAGCGAGATTATGTTTTTCCGAAGTGGCCCGCAAGGTCATTTGGGTTGGACACCCCTGTTGTAATATATAGACCTACAAAATTTAATCATAAAATTTTTTTTAAAAAAAACTTTTTGTGATCCCCAATTTTAAGATTATAGAAGATGTTATCAAAGAATTTGTTTCTTCACTTTTGTATTTTTAGTACTTAGTAAAGTTTAGATGTCAGTTGTATCAAATAAATGTCGTTAGTATTATGCTTTATATATTTGTGCGGAGGGCATACTTTTTTTTCTTTCAAATATATTAATATCTTTACTTATTGGATACAGTTTTGGTTCAGCTTATTAGATGACAAAAAAGATAAAGAATAATTAAATAAAAGAAAAAAAATGCTTTGTTAGGGGACATTACACTCATTTATGCTTTGAGTCTGCAGTAAATTCTATCTTTCCAAAAGCTCTCTTTACTCAGATTGAACTGGTCACGTGATACGCAGCTGCATGTCTTTCGATAGGGGCGGCCGAGTGTAAACTGTTATCAGATGGAAAGGTTGGTTCTAAGGTTACACTATCTGAAAGACCATTTGCTAAGGGGTGATACGTTAACATGAAATGTGAGAGTGCAATTTCAACATTACATTTATTAAAATGATTGAATAAAAAAATATGTACCAATACAATTATAGGGTCTAAATCAGGCATTAATTCGAAGTAAAAAAAAAGGAATACGCATTTAAAACACACGATCATAGGTTTTCAAAGTGATTCCTGCGGATCCCTGGAGGTCCTTGCGACTGCTGAGGGGGTTTGTGGCAAATTAAATTTGGGGATGCTTAGACAATGTTAAAGGGTTCGTAAAAGGTTTAAAGTAAAATATTCGTTACTCATTTTCATTATTATGAAAATTAAAATAAATTAATGGTGAAAATTATATGTATTAAAAAGTTTAGAGTAAAAATTTGACCCGGGAAAAGTCGCAAAATTATTCGTGGTCGCGCGGGGTGACGGAGTCACTCCAATCGTCTTTTTATAATTACTTTTATTGTACACGATAAAAGTCGTAAGTCCAGTAAATGATTTAATTAAGAGAAAGTATACTTTTCTACTTTTAAAAATTTGAAAATTTTTGAAATTAAATTTTTGTTGCTGATAATTTGAGAAAAAAAATCCAATTAAATTGAATTAAAATGTTTCAAATGTGCGTGACTTTAATAAAGGACACAAATCACATACCCTTTTTGCTAACATTACAGGCATGGTATTTGTAGGCAAAACTGTCATACTTTTTTCTAGTTATAGTAGTTTTATTGTCCTTAGATGATCAACAAATAGCATGTTGAATTTTTTTCTTGTGCTTGTGTATATCTGACCTTTTTGAAAAAGGCTCAATTTTTATAAAAATTTGCGACATTGTAATTCAAGTATTTGTTTATAATATAGTGTTTTTAAAATTTCAAAATATTTAATAAATAATTAGTTTTTCCTTTTAAAATGTAAAGGGATAACTCATTTAACATTACGGTATAGGAGAAAAAAATAGAAACACATTTTATAAAAGAAAAAATGTGTCAACTAGGACAGAGTAGCGCACAAAGGAATTTTTCAAGGGGGGGGGGTCCGGGGTCGAAAGTTCACCATTCTTGTATCATGTTCCTTTTGATTTTGTCGATTTTCGGCAACAAAACACAGTAAAGAACTAATTATTGAATAAATAATTAGCATTAATTAATAAAATTAATCATTAATAACAAATACTTATTTAAATTTTACGAATTATAATCAATCGGACAAAAATCGAGGGCTTTGGGGGGGAAGTCCGGACCGCTAGGACCCCCCTTGTGTGCACCACTGAACTAGGATAAAAGTGAGTAATATGATAAAATAAGGGATTCTCTACAGCAGTGTTGGCCAAGCTTTTTATCGCCGCAAACCGGTCAACGTTTGTTAATTTACCACGGCCCACTGAGGGGGAGGACGTTGATTGTTTATATTTTAGACTGTTTTGATTGGATAATTTAATTTAACTGTATTTAATCGTGACTTCAGAATAAAATATAGCTACCCAAAAAATGAATATAAAGTGATTTAACAAGGAATATAAAGTGATTTTCATAAAAAGTAGCCCAAACCCAAGAAAATTATACCACAGTAAATAAAAGGGAAACAATTTAATGTTTCTTGTGCGGACCGGTAGCATTTGATCCCCGGATGGGGGGGGTTGGAGACCACTGCTCTACAGGATGGTGAAGATAGAATATAATATTAATGTTCGAGTACTTTTATACAGAAAAAAATATTCCGAATTTGGGTCCTATTCTTCAACATTAGCCGAAGACAGCTTTCATAGTGAAGTCTTGCCAGTTAGCGTATAAAGTTCGAAATTCCTAATTTCTTAGAGTATGTTCAGGATAACATTTGATTATTAAAGTTATTTGGTTCACGATTTTCGAGAGGCTGAATATAGAATGAGAAGAGGCCCCCATCTAAGCCGAGGCCTTGGACCAGGGCCCTGTTGGTCCATGCAAGGCCGTTTTAGCCTCCTCGACGACCAGGCATTTTAAATTGTTACGCCCCCGAACTATAGAACTATTTCCAAACCACTCCTCCTTCAGTTCTTACTTTGGCATTTTTGATTTGTGGAAGTGATTTTTCCCTTATAATTCTTACTTTTTCCCTTGTTTTGATTTGCTCTTTGGAGAGCCTTTGCATTAATCACCACCTATAAACCCGCCGTGCCTCTGGATTGGCAACCGGCAGCTATAAGGCAAGGACATTGGCATGGTTTGGCCACTATTGTTTATTTTTTACCTTGTGGAATCACGGACCACCCATCCACCCTTTTGTAAATTATTACAATAAATAAATGAAATCGTTTGCAATTACAGTATAGTGTACACATTATTGTATGTGTGAACTGTTTATTAACTTGTTAATTACCCTCTTTGTACTATCTTTTACTTTTAGACATCTTTATTCTTTGTTGAGTCGCTATTATTGAACTTATACAACAAATTTTTCTTCTAAGTTTGATCATTGCAAATTCATTAATGACATTATTGTAATCCATTCCCTTTGTAATATCATTTTGAATGCATAGCAACATCAAACTGTTCAGCTTTTCCCCCCCATAGTTGGTCTCATTTCAGTCTCTAAAGGGCATAAATGCTTCTCTCATAAATCACTAGGTGGTGGTACGATCACTGGAATTTTGATTTCCTTTTTTTTTCACCCTCCAATTTTTAGCGCCCCCAAATCTTTTGCGCCTAGGCAAGTGCCTAGCCTGCCTAAGCAGAAAAGCGGCCATGGGCAGCCTTAAGACGTCTCTGTGCGGATTTAAACAACAACTCGTATAAATTACGGCAGTCTAAGAGAGTCGTACATCTGATTAACAGTTTAGGTTTGTTGTAACAAATTTCTTAATTTTGAACAGAAAACAGAGTTTTTTTTTGCATTGTGGTGAAGATTGGTTCATCCATCTCATTAAAAATAAAACGTGTGTTCGATATTTTAATGAAAAAAAAACAAATAAGGTTTTGTCATAATTTGATGTCACAATCTTTTCCTTATACGTTATTTGTACCATTTTGGACATCAATGCTAAATGTATAATTTTATTTTTAAGAATTGAAATATAGTTATTTCACTATGAGAGCCACTCTGATTTAGATGATTCAAAACAATTTTTTACTTTGAAGTTTTCTTACTCAAAACGATTTCTTTTATTAACACTTTTAGAAACAATTTCGATTTAAATATTTTTCTCCGATGTTTCTCTACGAAAAATGTGTGAATAAATTCTTTAAAAAGGAATATCTTGAATAATAACGAAGCATTTGAAAAAACATGCGCAATTATTATTTGAAATACAAATTTTATGCAAATCGTTTCATAAATTTATATTTCTCGAAATATTTTTGGATTCGGAATACATCCTAAAATTATCGTTAGAAAGAACAACTTACAAATGAGTTTAGCTAAAAGTAGGATAATAATTTTAATCATAAAAAACAGAATGTGAGTGTTTATTGACATCGTAATTATAAAGCAATATTGAGTACTACTCTGGCAACGGAAATCGTAATTTTGAACCAAGGTTAAGTGACGAGGATGACGCTGAACTTCTCCTAGTTTCCACAACACGACAATGGGAGGACTTTGAGATACAGTAGATTTGATTCGAGCCTGAGACACACCAGCTATGAATTTGGGACCTTAACCAATAGGCTACTATGACCATAAAAAAACACACACACATACACAGAATTTTAACAGGTAAAAGAAATGAATCGTTGCTAAGCTTTAATACCGTGAGCAATAATAGTAAAACAATTACAAAGACATCATAGCTTTTAAATGTCAATAGCTTCATAAATGGTATTCTAGAATAGTTTGCTCCATAACCCCGAAAAATATTACTTAAAAACTGGAAAATGGTTTCCTAATTAATTATAGACTATAATGAAAAGCAAAAACAGATAAAAAAGTATTCCTAGTTTCAGACGTAATTATATTTGTTCGTAGTAATTTATTCCTGGATTTCAAAATTTGCTCAAGATTCGCAAAAATTGCATTTCATTTGGACGAGAGCGTGGCTAAATAGGTGAAATGGTAAATTAGGGTTATTCATGGAAATCTTCTATAGAGAGATATGTTTTCGGAGTTAAAACTGCTCAAAGGTTAACATTTAAACTCAAATAAAAAAAATTTTATATATAAGGGAGAAAAAACCTCAAATTTAACTATTTTAAGAGGGATTTGATTTGATTTATTATTAACGTCGCACTGTTTAGCTACACGAGGGCTTTTGGCGACCGACCACGTAATTTTGAACCATGGTCAAGTGACGTGGACGACACCTGAGCTGGCACCCCCCTCTCCTAACTACCACACCACACCAACGGGAGGACGTTTCAGCTCTCGACAGATTTAACGTGCATCGCTACCCTACACGGCGGGTCTTTAGTGGTACTGGGCTCGAACTCGTGACAAGGCAAGCCACGGTCCAATACCTATACC
Source organism: Trichonephila clavipes (assembly GCA_019973935.1). Lineage (NCBI taxonomy): Eukaryota > Metazoa > Arthropoda > Arachnida > Araneae > Nephilidae > Trichonephila > Trichonephila clavipes. The sequence continues at coordinate 57,738 of BMAU01015563.1, forward strand.
ACTCGGCTACCGCGGCCACTATTTTAAGAGGGAAGAAGTATCTTGTGTGAAATTATGAAAGGAATTGCTTGAAGTTATGAAGTAAACCCAATGGAGCTAAATTACTTTGTTAGCTAAAAAGAAAGCCAATTGTTCTAATTTTAAATTCCTTTTAAGGTATCCGACTACATTCGGAACGGTGATTTTGTAAAAGCGTATAAATGGATAATATTTATGATATTTAGTGACACTTAGATTAGAAAATGTATTTAAAATTGTTTTCAGAATAGTATTACAATAAAAAATTATTTAAGTACAATATTTCGACAAAAAATGAACATAGAATGATCCATTTTCAAAATATTCTTCTTTTGTGAAAAATGCCTCTATTATAATAATATGTCGCCTGTATATAGCTCAGACCTCTGTACAGAGGCTCAACTAGAATTTTTGAAACATGTAACTTAGAATTGGGTTTATCCATGTTTTACGACAACAGAGGGGAGAAATTTTAAGAAAAAAACGCCGATAATTATTTTAATTGGTGGTAACTCTGAAAATAATGTGAATTTTTCAAAAATCATAGTTGAGCCTCTATACAGAGGTCTGAGCTACATACAGGCAAAATATTATTATAATAGAAGCATTTTTCACAAAAGGAGAACATTTTGAAAAAAGGTTATTCTAAGTTAATTTTTTTGCGAAATATTGTATTTAAATAATTTTTGCTGTCAAGATGTCCTTAAAACAATTTTATACATGTATTCTAATCTAAGTGACACTAAATATCATTAAAATTATCCATTTATACACTTTTTTAAAATCACGGTTGCGAACGTAGTCGGATACCTTAAGGCAAAATATCGATTAACATGAAATGATACAACGATCCCGGCAAACTACTATGTATTTTCATGCATTTTCTTCTTAACATGAAATAAAAACCGCTTAAGAGGACTTGGTACCCTAAAAATCACAAAGCTATCGTTTTTTTTTATTTTCGTTTAATCTTATTCTTTGCATTATTATCTTTCGATTGATATATCACTTGTGCATGTCGGAAAGTTAGAAGTTGACTAAAACTTCATTTGAAAACAAATTAGGCAATTCAGCCACACCCCTTTTAGAAAAAAAAAAAAAAGCTAAAAAATGCTTTACGATAAAAAAAAAAAATCTATTTTAGAAATAGAAATAATAACTATAAAAAGAATGTGTAGTATTAAAAAGCAGAATATTTCGAGGCAATACAATAATGTAATTTTTTTCTTTCTTGTGAAAATGTGCATGTAAAATTTTTAAATTAAGGCATTTTATATTAATAATTTTTATAATTTCAGTTCTTCTTCCTGATATATTTTTCATACAAATGTAATACTTTAATATTATAAGAAGAAAAACAGCTAAAATTTCTGTCGTGACAGAAAAAAAATTTTAACATTTTCTTGAATTTTCATGGGCAATTAGTACTCTCTAAAGTTGATCATTTATAAAAATGTGTGGGTTGAAAAAAATATGAAAATGCAATTATTTTTAAAGAAAAACGTATAACTAATATTTTTAAAGTGGTATTTTAAGTTTAATTAAGCTTATAATAATTATTTTTCAGAATTATAAACTTTAAACCTGTTTTCTCAGTTTGTGTTTTTCGAAACCTTAGTGCATTCAAAATTAACAATTATTTACCAATCACTTCCACTTTTTTCTTGCGTGTTGAAAATAAAGCATGTAATAAAATTAGGGATCCGTTTTGCTATAAACTGAATACTTTAAAAAAAAATAAAATGTAAAGACATGTTGGCTTTTTCGTTGATTTTTAGCCTGTATATCAACATTTTTATTTTTTCTCAAAACGAATGAAGTTATTCTAAAATAGATCCCCTAAAGTTGTTAAAGAACATCCATAAGAATATTATAAAAAATTTCAGGTCAAAAATTAATTTTTACAAAAGGAGTAAGATTTTAAAATTTCCCAATTTTCTTCAAAAAAATTAAAATTTTAAAATTGTGTGAATAATATATGAAAATTTTCATCTGGTAACATTCTCTTGAATAGAAACATTGTATAAAATGCTAAAATATAATTTTTAAATACGTAAATAAAGAAGTTTGCTCAAAGGGTGCCAAGTCCCCTTAACTTTTACTACTTTTGTTTGTTGACATGCAGTATGAAATTCTCCGTTTATCGGAGAATATGTATGGGAATGATATTTGACCATTCAAATTAACCGGATCATGATTTTAAGACAGAGTCGAAAACGAAACGAGACCCTCCCCGAGGGTGAGGCCCCGGGGCAGTTGGCCCACGCCGTAAGCGCTTTCGCGTTAAACGTATTTAACTGTATTTCAATCCCGTTAAATAGAGCCTATATTGCATATTTACAATGAAATAAATTTGTGAACTTTTAAACTATCCGTTTTTTGTTAAATCTCTGGGTATTTATAAAATAATTGTCTCCCTAAAATAGCGAAGGGACGGGAATCAGAAGTACTCATTAAACGAGAAAAATATTCGAATATATTACTTTCCTGTTTTGTATTGAGAATATAGGGAGAAAGGAATTTCTTAAAATATTAAATTTTTATTCGAGAAAATCAGTTCTCCTTGCACGAAATATATTTGAATTTGTGCTAACATGTTGCTCTCTCACATCTTAGCACAGGGCTGTCCAACACGTGGCCCGAAGGGGCGCATGTGGCTCTTCACTATGTAAACTTGCGCCCCGACTCGTTTTTAAAAAATTTTAAATATCAGCTTTTTAAAGTTTTTTCATTTTGAAATTTATTTAAGGGGAAATTTATATATATATATATGTGGGAGACAACAAAGGGGTCCAAGACGTTGGTCTTTCTTCTATTTTATTTTAACATTAAACAAAAATTAATTAAAAGGTAGTTAAGTTTTTACAGAGAAGTTTGACGATGATATTCAGAAGGTAACGCCTGCTCGCGCACCTCTCGCGTTCTTTTCTCTCTCTTTCTGCTCTAATGTTTAAAAGTTTTTGTTTCACTTTCACTAATTCACAAGTTTCAGTTCTGCTTTACTTTGATGCGCCTGCGCGCGAAGACTGCTTGGTTTTGGCTGCATGTCACAACGGCCATTCTGACCGTACGCTGTCCGCAGCGGTATTTCCATGGAGACCAGAGGAGAATCTGAAACATACAAAAAAAAAAAACACGGAACAGACAAGGACTATACGACAAATATACAAAGATTAAACATATCATAATTTTTTCTGAACTAGACAGTTTCTCCATCACGTGAAGGCACCTCTTCGACATCCGGAAGGTTCCACAGGAAAACACTGTGTGTTTCACCGGCATAAGAACATCTTTTTCAACAAGTTGATCTTTGGTTGAACGCATCGATATTTTCCTCTGTAGAGTTCTGGACGTCTGTTCAAAACGATTTCTCTTTTCCTTCGTTTCCACTGCCAAGGCTCAAAAAATTTTCGGAGCAACACAAACCGTCGATAATTACTCTTCATAGGTAAGGGGTAGGAGATCGGGAGATAAATTCCACGGAACTCGTTTTCATGGCACCATTGGCTTTCTTACACAATACTATATCAGAACATTTTCTCTTACAATACTCAATTTTAACTTAGTAATCTTAATTTTATTACATTTATAATCCTTAATTAGAGAACTCGAATCATTCCTAGTATTAAAGTTCTTAACATATGGCAAATCATAACTACAGTTTTTTATCACATTTGAAACAGAAACATTTGGAAAAGAAACACTTGAATAAGCATAAGCATGAGCACCTAAATCTACAAAAGAGGATTCACTTTCACTCAATGAAACATCGCTCTTTGCGTGGCCTAGTTTTTTTCTCTATTTCAGAATATATACTGGGATGTATAATAAATTCTTCGGTCAAGGTCGGTGATATCGCCGTTCTCACACTTAAGCTAGTAGAGTGTTGATTAAGAGAAATATTTATGGGTTTAACTTCTACCATTCGCTTTTCGCCAAAACATGAACTTAATGTTATGATCTCTTCGGAAGGTGTTTGCACTCTAATTAGTGAGGAATTTAAAACTGGGATCTGGCAACCTGAATCAATCAAGGCTGTGACGGGCTGATTTTCTACAAAAATGCTTACGTATTGAAGATTTGCGCATTCTTCGCTATTTTGTTTTTCGCTCTCTCTTTTCAAAGTATTCACGATTATTCTATTATGGATGTGATCATTAGATTCTTTAGGTTTAAAACGCTTCTCACAGTCTCTTGCGCAATGAGATGAATCACCGCATATAAAGCAATTTTTATTTTCTCTTTCAAGATATTGGGGATAGTTCTCTTTAATCTTTGTTTTGAAGTTTTGTGATTTATATTTAAAGGGGTCTTGGGTATATCCATAAGTAATAGGAGTTTCTTTATGTGATCCGCTTCTAGATGAAATATAAATATCACTCTTTAGCTAAATCAATAGGCCTAAACCAATCTTCTGCTTCTCGAATGCCAATATGAGTTGCAGTTTCCTTATTTAAAGTTTCATATAATTTATCAGAAATTATAAGATCACATAGAGATTCAAAGGAATTAACTTTTCTTAACGAACAATAATATTGGAAGTTTGCCGTCAATCTTGCAGCAAATTGGATGTATGTCTCGCCTGATGATTTTACAGCATTTTTAAATGAGTTTAAACACTCGCGAGGGGTTAATTGGAATTCTCTGAGTACTATAGATTTTAGTTTTCATAGTCATTTAATTCCTCTTCTTTAATATATAGTAAGACGTTATGAGCTCTTTCGCCCAGAAGATTTATTAAAATTTCAGATTTATATTCGTCATTTATTTTCTTGGTTAAAAATGCGCGTTCTAATGATTGGAAGAACAGATTAAAATTTTCAGATCTGGTGGGAACAGGAAGAGATAAAGTTTTTATACTTTTTATCATATTCTCTATGTTAGTTTCGAACTGTTTATCTTCGACTTTAGCTGCAGGATTTAAACTTAATGCTTTATTTTTAGCTAATTGAAGTTCGATTTCTTTTTCTAATTTTGCCAACTGAAGTTTCGCGAGCTCAATTTTTTGTTCTGAAGTTACCTCTCTTTCGTTTCGCGATACTCTCTCATCTATACAGTTTTGAATTAAAGCTTTAACGAAATCTGGATCACTTTCAAATGTACTACTGTTCTCAATTTTAGTCTTTAGTTTAACTATAGTGTCAGTACTTTCGACAATACCGTCTAGTTTCTCAACAACTCTTATGAAATCCTCTTTAAGAGCGTTTTTATACATTTTAGAAATGGAAAGATCCTACCTTTTTTTTTTCTGGCTCCCTTGTTGCTCGCACGTACGATGTATCCAATGAAGAAAATTTCGATTCCACTGATTTCACCTCTTCGCAGGTAATATCTTGAAATTGTAGTTCCGGCCTCTACACAGGCGGATTATTCACACTGAATTAGTTCCAACCTCTACACAGGCGGGATTTTCGTCGATGGGTTTTCCAACCTCTACACAGGCGGAATATTTGTCGATGGTTCGTTGAAAAATTCAACCTCTACACAGGTTGAACGAGTTTCCGAAAAATGGCGGAGCGTCTCCTTCACGGACGCTGTTGTTCATTGTCCAGACTTTGGTTCAAAATCGAAATTCTATTGATCGCGGCCGAGCCCCCATAATTTGTGGGAGACAACAAGGGGTCCAAGACGTTGGTCTTTCTTCTATTATATTTTAACATTAAACAAAATTAATTAAAGGTAGTTAAGTTTTTACAGAGAAGTTTGACGATGATATTCAGAAGGTAACGCCTGCTCGCGCACCTCTCGCGTTCTTTTCTCTGCTCTTTCTGCTCTAATGTTTAAAAGTTTTTTTGTTTCACTTTCACTAATTCACAAGTTTCAGTTCTGCTTTTACTTTGATGCGCCTGCGCGCGAAGACTGCTTGGTTTTGGCTGCATGTCACATATATATCTACAATGTATTTGCCTGTTACCTGTTCTTGTTTTAAAATAAGTCCTTTTTGATAGCAGAAACGTCCTTTACATTAAAATAGATTTATATTTTATCAAACAGTTACATTTGATTTTACTATAATAAATTTCTTTTTTAATAAATTCTGAATGGCATTATGTATACCCTTTATTATGGATGGTACATGATTCTCCGTGTGTGCGACTTTCATTTCTCCTCCTCCTTTTATGTTTGGGCGCCCAAAAAGCAGAGGCAGTCGAGACGTTTTTAAAGTTTAAAAAAATATATTCAGGACGATTAAGATAAAGGGCAACGTATACTAAATCGTTTGAGAATAACAGCACAATCAAATTTTAAAATGAGTAACGAAATATCAATTTAAAAGGAACTCCTTTATTTTCAAGAAAATGGCAACACACACAAACACTGTAATATATTAAACAACATTTGATCATTGCATTATTCTATTGTATAAACATTATTATATTACCTATGTGTTTGTATACATGAAAAATAATGAAAACAATAATAATCATTCATTTGTTTTTATATTTTCACTCCAATAAATGTTTTTTTTTCAAATCTGATACAAATGTACATATTTTTATGTGTGGCCTACGAGGTTATAATGTTTTTCGAAAGTGGCCCGCAAGGTCATTTGGGTTGGACACCCCTGTATTAGCACATGCTAGAACATATGCTGAACATACTTCTAATATGCGAAAATGAAATTTCATTCTATCATAAAGTAAATATATATATATATATATATATATATATATATATATATATATATTACTTGGGACTTTTTTTTTAAACTCTAAGAAATTCACTAATTTAAATAAGTACGTTTCTTATAACAATAAGTATTATTATTAATATGGTACATTTTTCATGACTGTAAGAGTTCAGGTGAAGTACCTGTTTCTAAAATTAGATGAATATAGTTTCAACATAATTGATACATCTTGTAATATAGATCTGCAACTGGATGGCAAAATTGATATAGGAGGTAACTAGCATAACTAAAAATTTGTACTTCATATAAACGAAAGAATATTTAAGTCCAATATTTACAGAGAAATACTTTTAATGCGAAAACGGAAATAACACGACAATCCTGACAAACTACTATATATTTTAATGTATTTTTTCCTCTTCACACGAAAAAGATTTCCCGTCTGGAGAAGGTCATTGAAACTGAGCTGACACTTGATGAAATGTACGAGAAAGTTTCTGTACAATTGGAAGAATTCGTTGCAGTAGATGATGAAAATGTGTGTACAGTCTTAATTATGGCTGACAAAGACATTTTGAAGTTTGTTCAAAGCTAAAAAATATCGTTGATGCAGATTCCAAAGACGAAAATGAAATGAATAATGCAGATTCTGCTTCCACCGTCATCTAAATGAGGAAAGTCCTCCTCAGTCAGTCATCCTAAATGAAGAACATCATGAAAAGTATGCTCAATTAGTTAGACCAGTGCTTCTCAAACTTTCAATATTTGCGACCCAACTTTCAATCATCATTTTCATCGCGCCCCCTCTAAACAATAACAATGTATTGAATTCAATAATACTATACTTTGACACTAAAGCTGCAATACGATTTTAATCTCTTATGTGCCACCGACGTATATAAACGTCATGCTCAGTCAGTGCGTCAATTGGGCCCAGACGTCTTTCCGAAGATCGACCTTTCTGTGAGCTGCTATTCATAAAATTATTTCGAAGGCTTTGGAATGCAATAAAATACCCTTGTCTGTGTTTGAAGATTTACTTATTTCAGAGGGATTTGATTATTTATATTCCTTCCTCTCCCCATCCTCAATACACCACATAGGCTTGCCTACGTCTTAAACGGTGGATTAAAGGATCGAATTGTGTAATTTTTAATTTGCATGTTAGAGAAGTTTATTATAAACCGTACAAATTATCAAGGTATATAAGTTAAGAAGTTTATTATAAACCGTACAAATTATCAAGGTAAGTGTACATGTCTGCATGTAATTTTATATATGACAAGCCCACATGGGGTCACTGGTAATTATTAAATTTGTTCTTAACTTAGTGTTGTTAAATTAATTATGAAATACATTGCACAGTACTGATATATTTATAAGTATATTATATCAGTGTAAATGGGTATTTTATTTCCTATTATGTCAGAATATATTTATTTGTATACTTTCAGTAAATTAATAATTTGTTAAAACCATCTTTTATTTAAGCTTTTCATTATGCTCGCGCCCCCCTCGTAGGGTTATCACACCCTCCTTGAGGGCGCCCCCAATTTGAGAAACACTGACTTAGACGCACATTCTAATGGTGAAACGAATAACAAAATAGACGACATCGAATAATTTGTCATCAATTTGATGTTAAAAGACAATGCGATGATTATTTTTAAAAACTCAATAAATGCTTTGTTTCCCCCAAAAAACTTGAAAAATTTTGTATTAAATATCATTAGATTCCTATAAATGTTTTTGTTTCATTGATTTTATGAAATGCATGCATATATACATATCTATGTAAATAAAATGTACTCTAATAAATTTGATTTTTTTGTTGAATATATGTTTTTTTTTGCAATATCGTTTAGTACGAAAAAATATTTCAGTTCCCCCAGTTTCGTGTTAAACGATTTTCACTGTATTTAATATTCGTCAATGCCCAGGAATTCCTTCTGATGCATTCGATTGTTCGATCCTATTGCAATGGTTGCTGAGTCAGACTAGCTTCAACCACATCATAGTAGAATGAAATAGGAAACGATGCCACCTTATATACAAAGCGGATTTCAAGTAACAGGTGTGAAATTCTGCCTAAGCAGAATAAAAATAAAAAATAATAATACTGTTGATTTGTCTAATTTCAGAACGAGGTTTTTGGATGGCAAAATCCATCTGAAACCAAAGATATAATTCACAAATCCGATTTGGAAAAAGTTTATTTTGTCACTTTATTTATTTTATACAGTTGTTAAGAGAGTTATAGTATCGGACATGAGAAAAATAATTTTACAACTAATTAATTTTCTTTTATTTTCAATGGAGCTGCTGATTTGTATTTACCATTTGCAGACAGTACATTCTCCGGCAATTGGTACCATTTTTTTAAGTGCGGTACCAAATAGGTGGAATACCAATCACCGCAAAGTAATTTTAGCACCCAGCTTCCTCCCCAGAGGCAGGCACCTGAGCTCCGGTGATATACGAAATGGTACTGGTAATTTAATTTTGCCGAGAGCATCCAAGCCAAACAGGAACTCTAGAAATCTTTGACATGCCGTATAATCATAGGCCATGGACGCTGATGATTTTCTGCATCGAAAATCCACCGACTTGCACCGGGGTCAAACCTTCAACCTTAAGTAAAAGGCCAGTGACAAACCAACTACGCCACCCAGCCGGCTGTGTCATTTGAGATAAATAACGGTAGCATGATATTGATGAATTTAAACATTTAGTTTATTTACGGCACAGTTATTATTTTCAGATTCTGCACTGAAGTTATTAAACTTATTAAAAGAATATTGGAGTTCAAATGATGTGGTTTGTGAGAGAAGAGTTCTCTTTCGGAATCCGCTGCCTTCGAATGTTTCAAATTATCTCCCTCTCTCTGCTTCGGGGATGAGTGGCCGGAGTCTCTCTTTAGCTTCCATTTACATCCTGCAGACGGGAAAAGGGTCCCTCGATGTCAAAAGTTGCCGGGAGCTATCCAAGTCGGGGACATGCAATAACTTTAAAAAGTTGCACCTGCAAAGTGCACGTGTGGGGGATTGTGTGTTTCAGAAAGAAACCGATTCACAGCTGTGTGGCGGGAATCGTTGCACGGCTATAAACAAATTAAAATTCAGAGTTCCAAAATTTATTCGACACAAATGTCCGGATTAAAGTAAAAAATTACAAATTCCTTTTTTTTGTGCATACTTTTGGAATCTCAAAGTACATATCAGTTTTTGAATTGAGGTGATTTTTTATTAACGACGCCTTTTGAAGCAACAGGGAATTTACTATTGGCGATGGATCTCGAAATCCTGAACCCCTGGTCAAGTGACGAGAACAAATCTGAGCTTGAACTCACCTCACCAACGCAAAGACTTTGAGCTGCGACAGATTTAATTTACATCAGCCCTTCTACATGTCTGATGCGTATCAATGAAAAAGTGCCAGCAATTCTTTGTTGTTGATGTTGAATGGTATTCAGAAAGTCATTTTTTTAGTGCAAAAGAAGAATCAGAATTTTATTTTTTCCATACTTTTGAAAATTGAATTGCAAGTATGTTAAATGAAAAAGGCTATTAAAACTCTGAAAAGGGATATTTAGAGAAAAAAGTAAGAAAGTTTAGAAAATGTTTAGGTAAGAAAGTACAGATTTCTAATGTGATGAAAATATTAGAGAATTATAATATACTAGAGGACCCGACAGACGTTGTCCTGTACACATCTTAAATTCAAAATAAAAGATTTTTAAAAATTCGATACTGCGATCGTAGCGCAGTCTGCCGGATCCAATGTAAAACTTCCAAGATCAACAATTTATAAATAAAGAATTAATTAAATAAACATTTCTAAAACCGAATAATAAATCTAAATCATTCTCGAGTCCACAGGAACAGACAAAAACTTTCATCAAAATCGGTCCAGCCGTTTAGGAGTTCAGTTACATACACACGCACAGAAGAATTACATATATAAAGATTATTTGAAAAGATATTAATTAAAAATCGTCTGCATTTTTGTAACAATAAAGACCGGGTTTGGCCAGTTTGGCTGAAAATCAATTTTCGACGCCAACTTACGTCTTTTTTCAATTCCTACTATTAGCTCACGATCTCTATACATATTTTATTTGTTTGTTTATTTATTTATTTATCTTGGTGGAATTTTCAATCGTTAATGAAATACATTTTAAAGCGCTCAATTGAGCTGAAATGAAACGTACATGATTATTTTGGATGACAATACAATAATTTAATTATAATTAATAAAAATTAATTGATTAAAACTAATTATTTATAAAATTACAAATACAGCCACGTTGGCGATTTAGCGACCCTTTTGGCGATTTATGTCAAAATTTGAAATGGTTTTTTTCTCACGTGATAAAGCATTCAGTCGAAAGGAAATTTTATTTTATAACAATAGCGTTGTTACAATAATGCAGATGAATGTTGAGTTGTATTTTTTGAATGTTTTTAATTAATATCTTCTTAACTAATTGCGATATCGGACCGAATTGTGAATCTAAACCATTCTCGAATTCACTTGAACCCACACAAAAAATTTCATCGAAATCGGTCCAGCCGTTTAGGAGGAGTTTAGTGACAAACACACACGCACAGAAGATTTTTATATATAAAGATATAATGATGGGGGCTGAAAGTAATTATATTTGGAAGGATGACGAGAAGAAGCATGAACTTATTCATTTAGTTTCCATAAATGAATATTTATTAGTGAAAAATAAATTTTAGTAGTTATAAAGAAAAGTTAAGGTATCTGACTACGTTTGAAATCGTGATTTTAAAAAAAGCGCATGAATGGATAATTTTCATGATATTTAGTGTCACTTAGATTAGAATACATGTTTAAAATTGTTTTAAGGACATTGTGACAAAATTTTTTTATTTAAATACAATATTTTGGCAAAAAATAAATTTAGAATTTACCTTTTTTTTCAAAATGTTCTCCTTTTATAAAAAATGCTTCTGTAATAATAATATTTTGCTTATATAAAGAAAAAACTTCTCTAGAGAGTCTGAACAAGGACTTTTGAAAAATTCACATTATTTTCAGAGTTGCCACCAATTGAAATAATTATGGGCGTTTTTTTCTTAAAATTTCTCCCGTATGTTGAAGTAAAATATGGATAAACCCACTTCTAAGCTATATTTTTCAAAAATTCTAGTTAAGCCTCTGTATAGAGGCCTGAGCTATATACAGGCACAAAATATTATTAAAATAGAAGTATTTTTCTCAAAAGGAGAATGTTTTGAAAATGGGTCATTCTATGTTAATTTTTTGTCAAAACATTGTACTTAAATAATTTTTTATTGTAATACTATTCTTAAAACAACTTTATATACATTTTCTAATCTAAGTGACACTAAATATCATAAATATTATCCATTTATGATAAATCACGGTTCCGAACGTAGTCGGATACCTTAAAGTATTATGAACATTGCTATCATTTCATTTTATAAATATTATTAAGTTCACTGCCTCACTTGTTTCATATGATATAAAGAAAACTCAGTCTCGCAAAAATTCATAGAGGTCAAGGCCAACTGTACCCATCTCAGTTTTTATTACCTTGCGCACTGAGGTGCATAAGCAGATGTTCCAGTCAGGTCGTCCGTCTGATGCGAAACGCACAATGCTTATATATATATATATATATATATATATATATAATTAGTACTCATTTTTCAAATGACTGAAGGAATGAAACGCTGAGTCGATCTTGTCCAGCCTGAGGTTTGAACCCAGGATCTGTGGCATGGAAGCGTTTCATATCATATATGTTGCTCATATTTAATATACAAATTAAAATAAGTTATAACTAAAGTTATATTCACTGCAATTCCATGTAGAAGTAATATTTATATTTATTATTATTATTGACATTTTTCCGTTAGCCATATGCAAGCAATTTTAATCTTTTGTATTTTATGAATGTTTTAAATACTTTCTTTTACACAGATTTTATGAATTAGTGAGCTTCAATGGTTGTGTTGATTGTTTCAAATCGGAAAGTACCCCAACGATGCTAATGTCTTAATTAGTTTTTAAGAGGAAAAATTGTTCGGAGAAAAACACCCAAATCGTACATTTGTATTCTTCTTAAATCATTAACAAGTATTTATATGAAGGAAAATAATTACAATGTAAGAAAAAGGAAACAACGAAAGATTTGAGAAAATAACGTCTTTATGATGGGTATATTAAAATGTGTTTTTTCCTACAAATACCCGTTGATTCAAATAAATGTGACAAATTTTAGAATAATATATATATTGTATAATATATATATACAATTTTACATAACTATTTAGGATGAATTTCTACCGTTTTACTACAGGTTTTATTTGAAAAATGAAACATTTAAATTACCAATGTAACCATTTTTATTAGTGGGAGTAAATTACAGTACCGATATTGGATCCTCAAACCCGGAACGAAATTTTACAGCTTTTGAAGGATGTTTGTTCAAATTCTGTAAATAACAAGGTATTTAAAAATCAAAAAAAGATATTTTTCTATTGTATTACTACCTAAACTTCAAAAAGAAATAAAATTTAGCTCCCAATTAGAAGCTCCAGGGAAAAAATGAGAACGAAAGGAAGTCCTTAATGAAAGAGAAAAAAAAAAGAAGTTGAAAAGAATTATCACACTGTAAAAAATTCTTTGCCTTAAGAATTTATGGAAAAAAAACTATTGCTAGCAATCGACAACTTATCGTCAGATAAAAAAAATGGCTATAAAAAGTAAATTTTCCTCTCTGTCTGTTATCAAATGTCTGTTAAGACTGTAGAAAAACGAAGAAAACGTTCTTGGCCTCTGTATTTATTGTTACGCAAAAGTAGATACAAGCATGTATAACTTCTGATGAAGCACAGTTTCATTTGTCATTCACAACTAGCAAAACGAAGATTCAATATATTTCAAGCAAAAAACGTCGGAAAAACGCAGCTATTTTGAAAAATGCAAGTTGGCCGTAAGGTGTTAAGGTATGAACGGAAATGTCCTCTCAAGGCTTGACAAAACCATTTTTTGTTGAACCAAACTTTAAAATTGATGCTAAATACTATCAGAATAAAGTTTTGAAAGAAAGAGTGTTCTATTGAGAGGTATAGAACTTTAAATTGCAATAAAACAACGATGTATTATTCGATTGACATGATTTTTTTTTATTCGAAAGATAATCTTGTGGCATTACATTTTAAATATGATTTCTGGCATAGGACTGCCACGGCTGGCTCGGATGTAGTCCAATCTGGACGTCCAATTTTCGATGACTTTTTCCAACATTTGTGGCCGTATATCGGCAATAACACGGCGAATGTTGTCTTCCAAATGGTCAAGCTTTTGTGACTTATCCGCATAGACCAATGACTTTACAGAGCCCCACAGAAAATAGTCTAGCGGTGTTAAATCACAAGATCTTGAAGGCCAATTCACAGGTCCAAAACGTGAAATTAGGCGGTAACCAAACGGGTCTTTCAATAAATCGATTGTGGCACGAGCTGTGTGACATGTTGCGCCATCTTGTTCCACAGCTCCTGGACAGCTTGCCATCCACAGCTCCTGGACATCATGATTGTTCAATTGAGGAATGAAAAAGTTAGTAATCATGACTCTACACCGATCACCATTGACTGTAACGTTGTGGCCTTCATCGTTTTTGAAGAAGGATTCCACCAGCCCATAAAGCGCACCAAACAGTCAGTTTTCTGAATGTAACGGTGTTTCGACACACACTTGTGGATTAGCTTCACTCCAAATGCGGCCGTTTTGTTTGTTGACGTAGCCATTCAACCAGAAGTGCGCTTCATCGCTAAACAAAATTCGCTTATGAAAATCGGGAACAACGGCAATCTCGTTTTGGGCCCATTCGACGAATATACGCCTTGCTTGATGATCGTTTTGATGAATTGTCAAACCAAACTGAGAATAAATCACTTGACAGCTGTTAAATCGGTCGCCATCTTGGAAAGTAATGCCAACTTAAACTTCTATACCTGGAAAAAAACACTCTTTACTTGATCAAAAAAAGTAAACGTCTTTACCCTCAAGGAAGCTTTGTTTTTATCTAAAATTCTGCACCAAGTCATACTGCAAAATCAATTATAAAATGGTTAAAAGATTAAAAAATAAATTTTCTGCCTCTTGATAAATGACTATCACTATTCTCTGTCTGTGTTCCTTGGGATTATTTTATGGGGATACTTAAAAAAACAATTAAACAGATGTAAAGCAAGAGCATTTCAAGGCTTCAAAAAGCAATTTAAGAGAGAAATGGAAAAATACCCCCAAAATCGAAAAAACTCTTTTAGCTTAGCCAAAACGCTTACGAAAAGTGCACTGTGCTAGAGGTAACCACATTGAAAATTCCATGTAAATAACTTTATTCAATAAAAGTTTATGGTCCTCTGAAATTGGTCACACTATTTATGAATCAACCGGTTTGTAATTTGATTTCTTAAATTCAAGTCGCATTCTAAAACAACGCGAAGGTTGTTGACGATGGGCCTCATAATTTTCACTCTGAGTAAGGGCGCCATTTGAGCTGGGACCCTATTCTCCAAACTTCCACCCATACCAATGAGATCAATCGAACTCGACAGATTTAATGTGCATCAGCCTTTCTACTCAGCGAGTCTTCAGCAGTTTTTGACTCGAACCTACGACTCAAAAACATCAGCCATGATTTCGCGGCCATGACCATTCATCAACTGCAGACACGGACGTGGTCTTGAATCTGGGACCGGCGTGTCGCAGACTTGAGTCCTGGTACCTCTGAAGACCCTCTGTGTTGACAGTGCCGATTTACGCCAATTTCGGGCCCTAGGCGCAGAAGATCTACAGGCCCCTTTGCCACTGGTGGATCGAAACTTATTATCAGAAAACCTGATTGTCCAGCTTATCCATGCCCCAAGCCCCTGGGTGCCCGCCCCAAGTGGATAAACCGGCAATATGTGTGTAGAGGTTGCTGTTGTATGTTAAATCTATTGAGCCCAATGTCTGTCCGTTGGTCTTCAAGTGGTAGTTTGTTAGAGGGAATGCCAACTCAGGTGTCGTCCTTATCACCTGATCGAGGCGCAAACTTACCAGGTCTGTCGTCAATAGCCCTCACGTTGTTTTATAGTGTGACGTTAATATAACTCACCCTCTTTACCTGCAGACATTCCAATTTCTGTAAGAAATATAGGATTTATTAGCAGAGAAATTTAGAATGAAAACAGAAAAGAATAAAGTGAGGGAGTGTTTATTAATGTTGGACTATAAAGCAACACGCGGGCTATTGGCGACGGACCTTTTAGTTTTGAACCATGGTCAAGAGACTTGTGTGACACTTGAGTAGCAGAACCTCTCCAAACTTCCACATCACGCCAACGTTAGGACTTTGAACCCAGATAAATTTAACAGCCTCCCTACACAATAGACCTTCTGTGGCATAAGGGCTTGAACTCATGACACTCCAGTCACGGGGTCGTTACCAAGACCACTGGGGTACCACGATGTTCGAATGAAACATAAAAAAGTGAGTGAATTTTTATCAACGTCGCACTATAAAGCAATATGAAGGCCATTGGAAACGGTCCTTTTAATTGTGAACCGCGATCAAGTGGTGAGAACGACACCTCAGCTGGCATTCCCCTCTCCCAACTACTACACCGCGCCAACGGAAGGACATTGAGCCTCAACATATTTAACGAGATAATGAACTCTCTACTTCAGTGTAGGGATGGCGGTCTGAGATCGATTAATCGAAAAATCGATTTCTCTGGCCAAAAAAAAATCTATTTTTTTTAAATCGATATGTAGCACTGAATCGATTCAGGGAATCGATATTTCATCATAGAAAATCGAGACTCTATTTTTTTCTGTTTTGGTAAAAACCATAAAATTATTTACAATTAGTTGAATGCACAGGAATGTCGAAGAAACGAAGAAGTCTTAAACGAAGAATTTAAACACTATTTATCGTAGGCAGTTGTGCACCTGAAGTATGATCCTATACTTTACTGCAAGGACAGAGAAACTCTATCATTACGTTCACTCAATAGCCCTGATGTATATGAGTATCGTGGGATCATTCCTTATTGAGCGCCTTTTTTCGATTGCCGGCAACATCGCAAGTCATGAACGGAACCGCTTGGATCCCAGTAGACATGACAGGCTGTTGCTTTTAAAAAGCTTAGATATTAAGCATTGGGAACTATATAAATTATATTAACTTTTTTCTAAACTTTTTAATGTAACAAATACATTTAGAAAATTAATGTCTTTTATACCTTATACTTTGATATAGTAATAAAAATAATTGTAATTGTCGAATTCCCTGAACTAAAAAAATTCGCCGATTTTACTGATAAGAGATCGTTTATTATGGTACCATTCTTATTTTTCATAAAATGGATTTATATTTACATTATAAATGCAGACTTGGAAAAAAATCGATTTTTTAGAAATCGATCTTTTAGACCTCGATTTTTTGTGAATCGATTCATCGGGTTACGGTTTGAATCGATTTAAAAATCGATCTTTTTAGGAAAGAATCGCCATCTTACTTCAGTGGTACTAGGGCTCGAAATTATGACGCGCCATGCACAAGCACGTGACCATGACCGCTAGGTTACCATGGTCCCAGAAAAGAATAAATAATCCCGCAAAATTACTTATTTAAGAATGTTTATCTTTTGAATAACTTTAACATATAAAATGGAAGAATCGAACGAAATTTAAAAGAAATTTCATCGGTTCCAGCGTAATAAACCCATCACTGCCATTTCTTTTTAAGCACAGGAAGTATTCACTAAACACTAAATTTAGCGAAGTTATAAGAGACTCCTCTTTCCAAAACAAGGAAGAGGACTCTCCTAAAACGCTTTTTTTCCCTTTTGAAGACCTAAAACGCTTTTAGTCGATATTATCAGGAAATATTTTAAGAAACGACGACACTAGATTGGTTTTTCTTTTGCTTATGCCATTTCGTCGATAAATCTCTAATTTTTTCTGAGGAAAACTTATTCCCCCACTTTTTTTCTACTTCAGTTAGATCTAATTTCCCCGATAAAAGCAGCTCGCGCTATTTATGTCCATTTTCGTGACCGAGCATTTGTTGTTGCTGCTGCTCTGAGTCAAGCGTATCGCCTTTGTTTTCTCACATCAGAAAATCTCATCTCTGTTTTCCCCAAATAGCCACTTTTGCCTCAAAGCCATTAAAGGGCTGTGTTTTATCAGCTTTGAGTAAATAAAGTTCGAATGCAGATTTTAGATCTAATTATGTTTAAAGAGATATGGAAATCTGCATAAGATATGAATAATGCAATTTATATTTGGAACAATTCTGTCGTAGATTAGTGCTGCGATTAAGCAAAATACGTACTTTTAGCAGGACCGATATATTAGCTACGTGGTTTTGATTTATATATGTACCAGCCGTTATCCATCAGTTTCTCTGGGTATTTTATGAAGTCGTTTGAATATACACGGGGATTTTTTTTAAAAATCTGACACTATTCAAAGCCACCTGTATCTTGATCTAACCAAATAAATAGCTCCAAATTTGTTACGGAGACTAATAATGACATGAAATGTGGAATTCTGTGAAAAAAAATAGTTCCAAAAATCGCAGATAGGGTTATTTATGGCGCTGTGCAATTCAAAAAATGCTACAAAAAATAAAAAAAAATAATTACACATACAAGATATCTGAAATGTTTATTCGCTATATTGACTTCCTTGACTAGCAATTCTTCCACACATTCCGCAAGATCACCGCTCCCAGAGTCTACACTGTGCCTTCTTTGCATAATATTTCCTAAAGATGTACGCCAATTTATCTCAATGAATATTCCACACTCTCCATGATATGTTTACCAACATTTGTTCCCCGTGATTACAATTGCAACATCTCTTCTCACATCTTCTAACTCAGATTTACGCCCTCTGCCTTGATTAACTGTCAGTGGCTTTGTTTCCTTAAGCTTCTTAATCACTTATTTCAAAGCAGTGAGCGATAAATTCCCCTTACATAGCATCTGTCGGATTTTAAGCAGGGCCATTTTAAACCTCCTCGGGGTGCCCTAGGTACTTAAAATTGTTTCGCCTCGTCCTATTACCATAGCAACCCCCCCCCCCTTCCTTCAGTTCTTACCTTACCAGTTTTGGTTCGGGAGGTCTTACTATTTTCCCTTTCTTTGTTTTTGATCTTTGGAGAATCTGTCCATTATCTACCGCCTATGGACCCGCCGTGTACAGGACAGGTAACCGACAGCCGTAAGAAAAGGATAGTGACATGGTTTGGAAAACCTTGTTCAATTCTTACCTAACAGCATCACGGACCCCTCATCCACCCTTTTGTAAATTAGGGAATGCTGTGAATGCTTAATCGCTTTCCTTATAAATGGTTTTGAAAAAAATTGCAAAATATCATCCCTTTTTTTTTATTTTATTGTTACATACAATGAAACGAAACAAAACAAAATATGTAGGTTTTAAGTTGAATGTTTAATTTTTTACAGGTTTTGAAGCATTTGGTTATAATATTAGTTTACTATCCCGAGTTATCTCATCTCGAGCAAAGGGAAAAAAGTTAAATATTAGTCTTTGTATGATTATTTTTGAAACAAAGGACAACACAAAGTGATACCTGACATTCTGTACACTGTATCTGGTATCTTTCTTCTTACTGGATTACCTCTGGAATATCTTTTACGGGAGCACAGAGTACACTGTCTCGTTGGATTTGATTTTTTTTTTCGGAATATAGAATAACATCTGGAAAATGCCTTGAGGTTAACCTGAATGGTGAAGGACTAATGCTGGGTCTTCCCGATGTGGCAGAAATTCGTCATGATGATTTTCTGGTATTAGTTTTTCAATCAGTTTCATTCTAAATTGTTTAAGTGATCATGAATCTCCCGATTTACAGTACGCAATGTAGGAATTTCTCACAAGACGAAATCCAATAAATGGAAGAAAATCTTCTTATAGTACTTTCCCCTCTTTTTCTGGGTGTAAAATAAGTAGCTATATGCTCTGGTCGACTTTATCTACACCACCCATTTTGTCATTGTAGTCAACTACCCATTTAGGCCTGGACTTTGTGTCTTCCCATTTATACATCGTTCAATATGTCACATCCTTCATTTTGATTGTATGTATTGTGGAAATTAGACTAGCATCCTTCTTATCTTTCCATTTCATTACCGTTACTTTCCCTCCCCGACACCCAATAATTTCTTTAATCTATTAATTTCTTTGCCTTAAGATCTCGAGGTAAATCTTTTCTATTCAATCGGAATGTTCCACGTACATCTCAATTTTCCTTCTGACTAACGTATCAGCCAAATCTGGCGAGTTATAAAAATTGTCCAAATTGTCAATCAAAGTTGAATATTTCTTTTCATTTCCTCCAGGCCGAGTAAAGCCGTGATAAAACAAATCGTACTGACAAATTTTGCTTCGCCCGAGTTTTCTCGGGATAATAATTAACTGCAATATATATTCGGACCCGAGATAACTTGGGATAATCAGGAAAGCGGTATTCCTAAGTATCCGACTAGGTTGAAAAAGTGCTTTTTAGGTGTTTGATGTTTGGTGTTGCTTGGGTCATTAGGGAAAAAAGAAATGAATTATTAAGGAAGAAAGACTAATACATAAAACTAGAGAGTTTTTTAAGTTCCTTTTATAGTATTTACTTTATCTAACTAATAAAAATGTTTTTTTAAGTGAAACTTTTTTGCTCTCGAGAGTGAATGAGAAATTTGCCCACTTTTACGTAACAGTGAAAAAGCGAACGAAAGTAGTCTGCCCCCATCCCTCCGAATCGTCACCATGATGACAGGATAGCGAGTTGGGAGGAAAAGGGGAGCCGGGACACCACGTGACTTGCGTCATATCCGTGAAAAAGTTGGATGATTGCTCACTTCTCTGATTGGTCAACTTGCCCATCTTCCTATTAGAGGTCCTTTTCCCCCAGACCCGGGAACATCTATCAACGGTTGTATGAGGTGCAGTTGCATTACGGTGTAGATAAAATAGCTCTCGCAGAAAAAGCGTTCTTTTTTAAATATTTTCTTAGATTGCTGCTACATTGCAATGTTTTCGGCGGTTAATTGCTTTTTTGACTTTTATTTATGTTGGATTATTATATTAATTCTAGTCAGAATGCCTAAATCAAATGCACAAAAAGAGTTTCGTGAAAGAAAGAAGAAAAGGAAAACTAGCAGCAAGTCCTGTCAAAAAAGTGACAAAAAAAACAACAACAACGAAAAAAAACAAGAAAATTATTGCAAATTCATTATAAGTGCTACTACCAAATCTTCATCACAGTACATGAGAGAATATCGAGCACGAAAAAAAAACCACTGAAAAATACTCTCTTAGTGCTCAGTTCAAGGGATGGGACTCTTCTAATGACAACACGGATTAATACGGACTTAGTGAACCACCCTGTGCCATTAACTACAGAGCCCTCGACAAATCTAGTGCGTTTTGAAACTGATGCATGTGTAAATCAATAATAAATTCTATCTTACTTTACAAAGACTATCATTCGCATAAAAATGCTCACAAAGATTTTCAAAAGCGATTCGCTGATAATCATTAATTTTATGATAGATTCTGGTTTAGAGATGATTTGAGAACGCGTCTGTTGCTGAGCACAAAAATATTTTACAAAATATTTCCCCGGAAATTAATTTAGGAGACACATTAAAGTATGCTACAATTGCCGACAAAGTTTAAATAGGAAAAGTATACCAAATTTATCAAAATATAATTGTTTTGTATATCCAGAAATTCCAGGACATCTTTCTACTTTGGATTTGATATCAGAAAGACTCATTTCGCCACGGATACCTTTCGTGCAAATTAGGCGATTGAGACATGTACTCGGTCAATTTGGAATATTAGGGTAAACAATCAATGTTCCAACGTCGCCAAAGAAGTTTCACTTTTATCGCGTGGCGTTCCACGCAACATTTTTTAAATTCATTTTTTGAAGAATGAACTTCTCATGATAATTTGTGCACAAAAAGCGGGATATCTTCTAAATAATCCAATCAAATGTAATGAAATTTATAACATATATGATATGAGCCCTTCAGAGTGTAACAAACTGCATGTTTTAAGACAACTACATATAATCACATTTCACAGCCATTTTTAGCTTAGAACATGCAGTAATTTTGACGAAAAATCATGACCATCAAATTTAAAAGCTAATAAAATATTTATTTCTTCAACTATTTGTTATCCTGCAGTTTGTGTTTGTAACACTTCAGAGGGATCAAGAAGTGTACGAATGACGTTAAAATTGCATAATGTGCAATTTATTTTTATTAATCACGTTTTTCTTAACTTAAAAAATTTTGCTAAATTTTCCTGAAAATAATTTTTTTTTAAAAAAAAAAGGGCGATATATGTTAGTTATTTAATAGTTATGACTTTTTTATTTAATAGTTATGACTATTTATGTTCTTTAAAACAATAAAATTATTCAAAAAATCAATTTTTGAAAAATTTATTTCCGAACCTAGTCGGATACCTTATAGACAATACAGTTTTATCAATAATGAGCGTTCTGGTAATATATATATATATATATATATGTTGAGCCACATATTCACTTTACTCACTTCAACTGAGAACGTTCTTTGGAGCTTATCTACTTGTGTTTATAGTTGCCAAGTATGGAAGCATGAATTTGGATTTTGCTTTCATACCCGGGTTTTATGCTGATTCTCGGTTCGATAAGTCGCAACAAAGCCATAAATACCCTATTGGTGATTTTTGTAACTTTTTTCTTAAGGTCTTACTTTCCATCATTAGTCTCTGTACTAAGTTTGGTGCCATTGCGGACGTTAGATCGAACAGCAGGTGGCTTTGAGTAGTCGGATTAAAAAAAATTACACACTCTAAGTATAATTCTTCGGTTTTAGGATAAAAACTGATGTATGATTATATAGATAAAAGAACCATGAGGTACCTGCGTAGCTTTTCATCGAAATTTTTTTTTTAGTACAATTTTCTTTCTTTTTCCAACACGTTTTTATAAGTTTCACTGGTATGTAACGGAATCTTTGAACTCGATTTTTACCCACTTTAAGAGGTTAGATTAACCCGAAATTTTGCACACTTGTCAAGGACCGACGACAATACAATAATTTCATAATTTTGTTTCATTGTCCTGATCAGAATAGTCAGGAATAAGGATTATGAGATTTGGCGACTGATTCATTGTATCGTTTCCAGATTTGACGACTAATTGCATATACCATTTCCAGATTTGCTGACTAATTCCAGATCCCATTTCCAGATTTGGCGACTAAAAGATTGTTACAACCCTATAAAAGCGAAAGCGTTTGCGTCAGCCATTTCTTACTATAATATAAAAAAAAATTTCCAGTTTTTATGAAAATGATAATAAAAAATAAAAGGATTCGTGTGAGTGACAGAAATTTTTTTTATAATTTAACCCAGCGTTTCTCAAACTTTGGGGGGCGAGCATATCAAAAAGTCCAAAATAAAAGATGTAAAATAATTATTAATTTACCAAAAGGAAGCAAACAAAAGACATTCTGACATGATAAAAAATAAAACACATATTCACATTGATATATGATACTTATAAACATGTAAGTGCGATAAATATTTAATAATTAATTTATTAATACTAAATTAAAAGCAAGTTGAGTAATTACTAGTGACTTCCATGTGCAATGTCATACACAAAATATAATACATATACTATTGATAATATGCTCAGTTTATAATATTAAAGTCGCATTGTAGCTTTAGCGTCGAAGTACGTTATTATTGCATTCAACTCATTGTTGTTGTAGGAAGGGGCGCGATGAAAATTATGACTAAAAATTGGGTCGCAAATATGGAAAGCTTGAGAAGCACTGTTCAAACCGCTAAACTCTCAGACATAGTCTATTTTTCTAAACTTTCTTGACTGAACTGTGGAATCAAATATCATTAGTTGCTTCATTTTACTAAAACAACTGAGAATTGATTCAGAAGTCACCGTATTAAGAAAAAAAATTATTACAAACTCTTCGATTCAAAAAGTGTACTTTTGTGTCTAATACTGATGCAAGTTTCAGAGAGAATATTGAGCTCTTTTTAGTGAAAAATATCATTGAGTAAACACCTTCTTTCGCATGAAATATTTGAAACTTGGCTCTCTTCCAGATTTCCTTCAATTTGCTTATCCTACATTTTGCAAACCAGGCCGTATCGACGCACTGGTAGAATGGCAATGGGTATTCCAGATTCTAAAAAAATGACGCATTTAAGATTGATTCTCATCACTCAATAAATGATAGTTTAAAAAACTAAAAATGCATGATTTTATTGTAGATCGAACTAAAAAATGAAAAATAAATCATATTTTAAAATAACTAAAAAACTCGCTTCTATGTTTAATCGAACTAAGAAGTAGAAAAATAATTCTTAATATAAGAATAAAATGATTAACTAGAAAATTAATATCATTGGGGTAAATGCGTGGGGTGCCCTATATCAATTGTTATAATTTCTAACTAGTTCTATTCCGAAACGCTGAGTTAGTGTAAAAATGTAGTACAAAGCACATCCCACGCTTTTACCTCAATGACATTAATTATCTCGTTAATCATTTTAATCTTATATTAAGAATTATTTTTTTTACTTTTTAGTTCGATTAAACATAAAAACGGGCTTTTTAGTTTTTTTTAACTATATATTTTTTTCTTTTGAAGTACACCTTGCCTATTTTAAGAATAATAATTCACTGAAAATCGTGTAGCAAAAATTCACAATTACAATTATTGCCTTAAAAAGGAATTGCTATGAAATGTTTGTTTTCGCAGAAACTAATCTACACAATTCTTTCGAAAGATGTTAATGGGCTAAAAAAAAACTCCAATCGATCTTTTGTTCAACAGCAATCAATAATGTAGTCTTTCCGGGAAAATGGTACAGCCAATGGCAAAATAAATAATTAATTCCTTTAACTAAAAAAACTAGTGAAGTAAAAATACAAAAGTATGAACAATGAAATTGTTTTTTTTAAATGAATGTTGTAAACTATATACGCTCTAAGCTCTCTCTCTTTAAAAAGTAAATTATACGAATGTACGAATTTAAATAAAATTCAGTGACTTTTTTAAAAAATCCTATTATATATATAATAACAAAGAAAATTTCTCTCTTCTTTTTAAAAATAAGAATGAGTTGAGAAGCCAAACTCAGTGACTAATGTTGCCACTACATAAGAAAGGTTGAAAGTTATTTTTTCCTACATTTAAATATTGAAGTTTTTAAACATTTTTGTTAATATCGATTAAACAGTCTACCACCCTTTTTTTTTTTTAAAAAGTTTTAATAGAGGTTTTTTGCTTAAATGAATTAAAATGAATTTAATTAAGGTCATGGATTGAACTAAATATATATGTCAGTTTATTTATCTTTCGTAACTTGGAAATAACCGTGAGACACGATTTAAAGAATTTCATCAATGAATTTTTTTATCCTATGAATTTGCAATCAAAATATTTGCTACAAAATCATATATAGTATAATTCAATCTTTTAAATAGTCATAGAGTGGTTCAATTGACAAAAATCAGTTAAAAAATCAAATTTTTGGCCTCAATTATTTGTAATATATCTTTCTATGATCTCAAAAATTTGAAAGCTATATGTTAAAAAAACCCAGAGTTATGATAACTTTTGTCCGTTTTTATTTTCCTCCTAATAGAAACTTTAAACAGATTTCTCTCAGAAGGAATAAATAACTAGTTTATCTTTATTTAAAATGTTAAGTCATTTTTTTATTGTGCTATATACTTTGACATCTTTGCTCAAGCCGGCTGGATGGCGTGTTTGGTTTGTCGCTGGCCTTCTGCAACTAAGTTTGCGGGTTCGACTCCGGCGCAGTGGCTAGGTAGTGGTATAGGTATCAGATCGTGGCTTGCTTTGTTACGAGTTCGAGCCTATTACTACTAAAGACCCGCCGTGTAGGGCAGCGATGCACGTTAAACCTGTCGAGAGCGTCCTCCCGTTGGTGTGGTGTGGTAGTTAGGAGAGGGGGGGTGCCTGCTCAGGTGTCGTCCACGTCACTTGACCATGGTTCAAAATAATGTGGTCCGTCACCAAAAGCTATCTTGTGTTGAACAGTGCGATATTCAATCAATCAGTCCACCCCGGCCCAAGTCGGTAGATTTTCATGATACAGAAAATCGACAGCGGTCATGTCATATGATTATACGGTATGTAAAAAATCCCTAGGATTCCTTTGGCTTCGGGGCTCTCGGCAAAATTAAATCCTAGTACAGGTTCGCATCATTAAGAGCTCAGGTGCCTTCATCTGAGAAGGAAACTGGACGTCTAAATTACTTGTGGTAATTGGTATCGTCTATATGTCTGGGGAATGTACTAGGTCTGCAAAGGTTAAAATACTAATGCGTATCACATAAGAAAAAAATATTTCTACTCACTTTTGCTATTAATTCATGTAACAAAATTTGGTATGCATTTTCGGTTTAAAGTGACACACTTTTTTTTAATAGTTGAAAGTAGAATTTATACATTTTTCAACGAATTTTCTGCAATCATTCATAAAAAAAGTATTTTATGAATGTCAATTACGTTGTCACCAAATCCATATCAACTTTTGTTATACGTATTTGTAGTATTAGAAAATCAAATTTCAGGTGTGTTATTATAGGAGGAATAGCACTTTAAAATAACTTAATGAATTAAAAAAAATTTCCTTAAAAATTAAATGGTGTAGTATTTTAGAAGTATTTGTAGTATTTTATATATATATATAGACACAAAAACTGTTTTACATAATACATATTCGTAAGAGACAACCAAAAAATTTGTGAAAGATTTTTTTATTACATATAATTATACCATATTCCCTTCAAAAATTATTTTAAATATTTATGGGCAAAGAATTAAAATTAGATTTAAATCAAAATGCAAACTCCGTTTACATTTTTTACTTTTTTCTAAATACATAATTCATTAGTAAAAGTGAAAAAGATAGATCTAGGGCAGATGGAACGGAACTCTGCGTGCGGTACATCGCTGCCATTTGATGCTCTAGAAATAACAAACAAAAAAACATAACAAGGAAAAATGCAGTTATCACTCCAATTTGAAAACTTTCATATGCCTAATTTATTATTAGAAATCGTTTGAAGAGGAAAAGTTAAAGGAAATAAATTTTCTTTTTTTTTTCTTCTATTCGGAAGATATTTAATATGAAATATATTCTAAATATGAGGATATGCATTTTGCTATTTTGCAGCTGTCTTTTAAACTTGGATGTGTTTAAGATCTCTGATGAACCGTGTATATTTTTCAGATAGAGCATGAATGTAATGGTGTTGAAAAACTTAATTCATTATTTTTGTAAGAAAATTTCTCAAATGAAGTCTGTAATTAAGGTGACCAATTTTTTTTTTACAATGAAAAGGAGGACGAAAAATTTAAGAAAAAATTACAACTTATATATATGAAATGTTTTATTAATTCAAACAAAAATACGCTAATTACCCTTACATTCTTTTAAATTATTATCTTAAACGCGAGCGTTTTTTCCCATTGTGAATGAATTTTTTTTTTGTCATCATGTCATTTTTTAATACATCGGAAAGTTCGGGCAAAAAATATCCTTCACACTGAATTTTACGGTAAGCACTGTAGATAAAATATTAATATTCAATTTTGTGATTTCTCACTAGCCACTTCACAAAAATCATCACCAACTTAAAAAAAACTCTTTCAACTGCCGCATTAGTTCCAGGGAAGCACAACGTAAATTCAAAAAGAAGAATTAAATGTTTATATGGAATATGTTCATTTTTGAAATGGTTAAGTATTTCCACTCATCTTTTATCAATTTCAGCATGTTGATGTTCCAATTGTTTCAACTTATTATAATTTAAATGTACATTCAGTCCTCCAATTTCATCAAGCAAGCCATTGTGAATGATTTTAATATCAAGCATTTTTTTTTTGATAAAAAATCAACACAGTTTTCTATATATGCCCAATTTACTTGCAAAAAACACCATTGAAAACTGTTATTTCCTGTGATGTTTGTTTCAGACCGTTCTTCGAAATTTTTGAAACATGTTTGGTTCATGTCTGGAAATAGAGATTAACAGATCAATTTTAAAATTTTGAAAAAAGTGACAAAAAGGATGACTCTTTTCGAGAAAGGACAGAACCTATAAAAGGAGGACATTTGGTCACATTATTGTAATAAAGTTATTAAAATTAAATTAATCAAAAAATGATGAATTAAATTTTAATTAAGTTAATGAAAATTAAGGATAAATTTATTTTGTGAATGATCTAATAATCATTCATGTTTCTTTTGATATTTATCTTTTTTTAAGCTTTTATTCTTTCAATTTTCTTTGGCAAGTAAAGTGAGTCCCATAAATTAAGCGTTGCAAAATATACCAAGTTTTCGAGTTTTTGTCTTTAAAATATGTATTTTCCCAACCAATATATATTTTTTCTTAGCATCACAATGAAATTCTTTGGTTAAATCATAGTTTATATAAAAAATGATAAGCTATTGAACCATACACTAGCTATTTTTGACAAATTCATCGTTTTTGTTTCGGTGGATCAGTGTTCGAAACATGATGCAAATAATGAATTCGAAACAGAACAAACTTTTTAGTTTAAACTAGGACGTAACAAACAAGAACACATATTCACACATAAGAACAATGAACTTTTTTTCTGCAACTTAAGATTTAGTCGAATTAATCAGTAAAAAAGTTTTTTTTATTACGTATCAAAAACAATATCATAAAAATTCGAATTTTAACATTCAACTGAAGTATTCTCACATCCAGACTTATTAAAAAAAGGATGCCAACTCTTTTGTAACAAAATTTTTAATACCAAACAATTAAATATCAGTAATTAAAATAAACAGTGAGAAAAGAATTCTATAAATTATTAAATCAAAGCAGACGATAATAGTTTGAAAAAGAGAATAATTTCCTACGTTAAAAGTTGTATTAAAAATAATTTCAAAAAACACATATTTAATATTTACGCATTACATATTTGATTCATATTCAAATCTAAATCAACTGCGTAGTTTCTTTTTTACCTATAGAAACCTCCTTGAGCCTAGGAAGCTATTAAAGATCCACAGTAGGCTGTTAAATAGTACGAATTACTTTTTCCCCAATTGTAACATCATATTTGTTTTTTTATATAATAAATATCACACACAGATAGAAATACCAATACACACAGCCCCATTAGAGAAAAAAAGGAAAAACACATATATAATATGTATTCGGAAGAAAAATCCCTTTCACT
Source organism: Trichonephila clavipes (assembly GCA_019973935.1). Taxonomy (NCBI): domain Eukaryota; kingdom Metazoa; phylum Arthropoda; class Arachnida; order Araneae; family Nephilidae; genus Trichonephila; species Trichonephila clavipes. Next base: position 86,742 of record BMAU01015563.1, read on the forward strand.
TACAAGAAAAATACATTTCTGTAATTTATTTTTTACTTGAATATTTAATTTAAGTTATTATTATTAATATTATACTGACCTAAGGTGCCTTTTGATTCTAGTCTATAAATACACTCACGAGTACAATAATACCTCAACTCACTCTACTTAATTCGGAGTAATGCGATTTTCAAATTCTCATCGATTTACTTTTTTTTTTCTTCATCGTTAAAACTCAAACGGAATCATTGCCAGAATCTGATGAAGTTAGCAATTTGATTGAAGAAGTTGTCGATTTTGCTAGGCAAATAAATTCAGAAGTAGATAGCGATGACGTTCAAGAACTGCCGGATTCCCACAACCAGGAGCTGACAATGGATGAACTCAGAGAAATGCATGGGCAAGAACAAGACATCGAAGAACTTGTGTTTGTAGACCCAGTCCAATCAAAAGATCGAATGACGATTGATAATTTGACACAGACCTCAGTTTAATTGAAAAAGGGCTACACATTTTAGAAAATACATACCCCAACGAAGAGTGTATTTTTTCAACAAAACAAGGAATACAAAAATTATTCAGCATGTTGCGAGGACATTTTGTAAAAGAGAGAGAGGAAAAAAGAAAAAAAAATCTTGGAATCGGCATACTACTTGTTAGATCTTATGAAAACATCTACATCAAAATAACTTTGGCTTGCGATTTCGGATTTGTGTTATGTATATGGATTTATTAAACTTTTTTTGTTCTAAATTATTATTTTCCTTCGTCTCTGGCCCCAACTAAAAATAATTTATATGTATTTATATGCAAAATCCTTCCCACAGACTTACGCGAATTCGAATTACGCGGTTATCACTCAATCCTACCTATCGCGTGAGTTCGGGGGTTTTACTGTAATTGATTAGGGAATAAACAAGTAATATAAAGAAAAAAAAATACGTGAATTCCTACTTAGATCAACAAAGAAAAATTTTATTTTAGCTACTTTTTATTAAATAGTTACAATGAATATAAATATGTATATACATAGGACATAATCACAACATTAAGTGGTAATTAATTTTTATCCATTATCATTAAAGTATCGTATTGTCGTCCAAAACAATCGTGTATATAAAATTTCAGTTCAACTGAATACTTTAAAACGTTAGAAAAAACCCTTTTCAAGTTTTGACACAAGTCGCCAAAATGGTCGCTAAGTTACCAACGTGGCTGTATTTGTAATTCTTTAAATAATTAGTTTTAATCAATTAATTTTAATTAATTATAATTAAATTATTGTATTGTCATTCAAAATAAATCATGTATATAAAATTTCAGCTCAATTGAGCGCTTTAAAATGTATTTTATTAACGATTGAAAATTCCACCAAGATAAATAAATAAACAAACAATCAAATAAATATAGAGAGAGTGTGAGTTAATAGCAGGAATTGAAATAATCATGTTTATTTTCTTCTTGAAACTACAAAAACATCCCAGTTCCAGGCACTCAAATTCCCTAATTGTCATTGATGTCACAGAATGTCACTTGTGGAGACGCAAAGAAGCCTCAGCATGGACGAATATCCATCTAGTTTCCGTTTCTGTGGTCCCGGATTGTGACAACGCAGTGACGTATCGCTCTAACAACGCTGTGACGTTTGAGCGACTCGGATGTCTCATTATGACAGCACTGTGGCATTTAAATGTGAGACCGCATCATCGCGCTTTTGATGAATGATTCAATTGTGTGACCACTATCTTTGAAATATCTTGTGACAGTGGTTTGGGTAGGCGTTGACAATACTTTATTTTCGAAAGGAAGTTATATCTATTATCATTTTCAGTTCATTGATAATTGACGGAATCTGATACGCTTTTCCCCCCACCGAGTTGATCAGTGGCTGAGTAAAGGAAGTTTTCGTTAAATTAGCATGACGTAAAATAAATAGTTTTTATAATTTAAACTATTTCTTTTAATATTAAAAAAAAATCCTTTCTTTTATTTCTCATAGTATTAAAAACAATTTTTTCCCCCTCTCAGCTCATATTTCTAATAAACAATATTTTTACTCATATGTTCAATATTTAACATATTCTTGATAAGGACAAGATAACAAGCATTAGCAACTAAAGGGAGTGTTTATACATTTTAGAAGAATTTGAGGGCGTTTTTTTGGTAAAGGTACCCGAGTGGTCATAGTCACGAACTCGTGAATGACGTTGTCGAGTCACGAGTTCGAATCCTGGTGCCACTGAGGATCTTCGAGGGACTGAAGTGTGCCGTGGCTCAAAGTCCTCCTCCTGTTGTAGGGATATGGAAGTTTGGATAGGGGTGCCAATTTTGAGTGTCGTCCTCGTCATTTGACGGTGATTCAAAATTGCGGGGTCCATCACCAATAGCTCTTGTGTTGCTAAAAGTGCCACGGTAATAAACACTCATTCACTCAGGGTTATGTTTAAAACGTAAAGATTAATTTTAAAAATATGAGCATCTGTTTTCTGGACTATAAATCTGCGACGAGGATGCTACGACAAAAGAGATTTATGCAAAACATCGAAAAGTCTTTGCGTTTGCTTTCCCCCTCTTTTCGCTACTTCCTAGAATCTACCAATCGTAGCAGGTTTTAAAGGACTCTTTTGAGCGGAGATAAGACACACACCAGTCCACATGTGAAATGTCAACACACTTTGCAGGGAAATACTTTGATGGATAATGGTCTCCTACAATGGAATTCCAAGTCACTATGTGTAATCATCAATTTTTCTGCGACCTGAACCTCCTGTTTGTTATCAAAGTGACAAAAGAATCATCAGTAATATATTAATGGCTCCTTTTTAAAAAAATATTCTGGACTCTCTGTGAGGGGAAATAATTGGATCTCCTTAGTGGAAAGTGCTATTCCTTGTGACCTGCCTATACTTGTCGGTGTCGCTAACTTTAGAATTACAGCTGACTACCTAATGAAACACCTGTACAGATTCGATTTAGGAGATTTTTCCAACTCGCCCTTCTTGCAATGCTATAGACGGGGTGGATGGCAAACCTAGCAGGTGTGCACCGCACGTGGGCGGTCAAAACAACGGTCGGCCGCGTATAGTTCTATCAATAAAGAAAATTTTTTTCCCAATTTCTGAAAATAAAACTTTTATTAAGTCGAAGAAATTTGTTGAATTTTAAATTGTAATTGAAAGATCAAAATGAGTCTCGATTTCCAGATAGTATAGCAAAGTTTAAGAAAAATAGAATGTTAGTGCACAGTATGTTGGTTCATTAATGTCTATTCTTTGCACACATTCTCCATTTGATAGGAAAATTAGAGACAGATAGCCGGCAATACCGCAATAGAAAATGTTTTCTAGCTAATCAGCGGCACTGGCGGTGCGCTGTGGACCGATGTTTAACAAAGGCGTCTTAAAAGTTTTTTTTGCCCAGAAGTTGCTTTCAAAAATATCTAACATGGTTAACATTACCTAAGACATAGGAGTGCTTAAAATAGATGTGCATTTGGGGAAATTAAAAGTTTTCAATTTAATAATAGCCTTACAATTTAGAAAACCAAAATAGAGGAAAGAAGTGATTTTTGTGTCTACTTGCATTTTTATCAATGTGTTACTTTTTACTCTTTTACAGGTAGATGATTTTATAATCTCAATGTTCAGTACACAGGGGTAGCTAAATCTGAGTGGGCCCTGTATCAAAATTCCTTCGGGGGCCTCTTTTAGATATGGGGGCCGTATTAGTGGGATTGTAGTTACACATGTTGGGGCCCCTGTAGCTTGAGGGCCTCCTATCATTGATACGACTGATACGGAGGTAGCTACGCCCCTGGTTCAGTATTAGTCAAAATATGAAAGATTCTCCAGAGGGGCAGCACGTTAGGTCTTTGCACATGTGCGGTGGGCACCCTGGGATCGGTTCTGGCTGTAGACATGAGTGGAGCCCATTTGGCATCTTACTTCGGACTTGGCGACATAGCAGCAGCTATTACTGTTAAAAATCATTGTAGATTTTATTGTACCTCTAAATTGTACAGGGGTACCAGTCAGAGACAGATGGCGATTATGTTCCAAGTCTGGCGTTGGATTAAAAAAAAACTTTGCAAGGATAAATTCAATATGGAATACCTGAGCCAGTTTTAATTTTTTTTTAAAAAAAAATTAGAAAATATCGTTTGAAGTATGCAGTTTTACTTTTCAAAATTTGTTGGGAAAAAGAAATTGAATTTTTTCTGGGAAGTTGGAAGTAAAATATTTATTTGATAGTTAGATGAGTGTTGATTTATGGAAGAACATAGCATCAAATAGATGAAGATGGTCTAAGCTAACTGAAACAGCCTTAGCCGGTAACAGGCTGTAGTGTTTGGAAAGAAATTGTTCACTCTTTTTGTTTGTGATTCCTCAATGTATGAGAAACTGGAACTAATAAAATATTCTTTGAAATTTTCTTCGCATTCTCGGAATCCGGTTTGGATGTTTCTTTTCTCCGTATTTTCGGCTGTAAATAAACAGCTTCTTTGTTATCGTTACAGTCATTTAAATAAGTTCATGCTTCATCGAAGGTAACAGTGTATTTCCATTATCTCCTGCTAAACGGTTTTCATACAGACTGTCATGAGTTGAGTCACATGCCTTGCAAAAATGTGACACTCATTATTTTTTTTATCTATAAATATCGATTTATTATTGTATTTATTGTTATGGTTTTTTTTGCGTTGATAAATTTTCTCTTGTGATTAGGTATTTCATTTTAAAAACATTCGAAACAGCAGGTACATTTTTGCGACTACTTTTGGGGTCTTTTTTCCGCGTAGAAGAAATAATTGACTACTTTTCCTACTAATAATATGATTGTTTTTCATTTTTATATCATGCATATAAATTTTTTTAAAACTGTTAAAAGCATATTTTCCCTTCAAAAGAGCAAAAACTTATTTTAAGATCCTCAGCTTGTCTACATACGCGATTTTAAAAGAATAAATTTGAAATTATCAGAGGATAATTTTTTTTAGTTTAAAGTAAGCTGTTACCATTAATTTTTCCGCTAAAAAAATCTTTTGTCAAAATTCTTCTAAAAATATATAAGTATATATACATAAACATTCTCTATTTTTTCTTTTCTTTTTTTTTTTAAAAATTTCACATTTTCACAAAATTTTTCTTAATTTAAAAGTTTTTATTACGGTTATAATTTTTTTATTGTTATTTTAAGAGCATTTGAATTAGTTTGCTTGAGTTATTTGATTTTCTTTGCTTTCTCCTTGAAATACTTAAGGTATCCGACTACGTTCGGAACCGTGATTTTGCAAAACCGTATAAATAGATAATATTTATGATATTTAGTGTCCCTTAGATTAGAAAATGTATATAAAGTTGTTTTGAGAGTATTATTACTATAAAAAATTATTTAAGTACAATATTTTGGCAAAAAATGAACATAGAATGACCAAAATGTTCTCCTTTTGTGAAAAATGCTTCTATTATAATAATATTTTGAGACCTCTGTACAGAGGCTCAATTAGAATTTTTGAAATATATAACTTAGAAGTGGGTTTATCCATGTTTTACGACAACAGAGGTGAGAAATTTTAAGAAAAAAACGCCGATAATTATTTCAATTGGTGGTAGCTCTGAAAATAATGTGAATTTTTCAAAAACCATAGTTGAGCCTCTGTACAGAGGTCTGAGCTATATACAGGCAAAATATTATTATAATAAAAGCATTTTTCAAAAAAGGAGAACATTTTTCAAAAATGCCATTCTAAGTTAATTTTTTGCCAAAACATTGTATTTAAATAATTTTTTTGTGTGTCAAAATGTCCTTAAAAAATTTTCATACATGTATTCTAATCTAAGTGACACTAAATATCATGAAAATTATCCATTTATGCGCTTTTTTAAAATCACGGTTTTGAATGTAGTCGGAAAACTTAATAAGTAGTTACTTTGAATTTTGAATTACATTTAAGTAAACATTAAGTAAATAGTAAAACATAGTAACCAGTTAGTCTGAAGCTTTCGATTGTAGTAAAAAATTCTTATAGCCCCTTCCTCTTGACTTCAAAAGAGTAAGATTTGAACTTCTAAATATAATATTTTACACCCCATAACCCCAGAATCAATTTCCACAAAAACAATTTTTTGTGGAACTCTTCTCAACAATAAAAACATGTTTGCCAAATTTCAAATCATTTGGTCTATTAGTTCGAAAAGGGGAATAATGCCCCCTTAGCTCCTCGCAACCTCCTTTGGGAATCGATTTCCACAAAACCCGTTTTTAGGGGATATCTTCTTAACAAAAGAAACATGCTTACCAAATTTCATGTTTATTACTCTAATAGTTCCGGAGATCATAAGATGAGTGTGAGTCAATGTTTTTTTATATATAGAGATATTTTAGAAATTTCTCGCCCCATAATAAATATAAAATGATAAGATTTTTCATAAATAATGGAATAATTTATAAACTATTTTTGCACGAAATATTGAACACGCAAATGGCTTTAAAATGTTCTACCTATGATTTTTAAAATTTTTTTAGGAGGTGAGTATTTTATGAGGGGTATGAAAAAATATTTTTCATTTTTCATTTCCTCTTATTTTTTCACTCTCTCCCTATATATAAAGAGTGTTTTTTTCCCAGGTATAGAAGTTTAAGTTGGCATTACTTTCCAAGATGGCGACCGATTTAACAGCTGTCAAGTGATTTATTCTCAGTTTGGTTTAGCAATTCATCAAAACGATCATCAAGCAAGGCGTAGATTCGTCGAATGGGCCCAAAACGAGATTGCCGTTGTTCCCGATTTTCATAAGCGAATTTTGTTTAGCGATGAAGCGCACTTCTGGTTGAATGGCTACGTCAACAAACAAAACTGTCGCATTTGGAGTGAAGCTAATCCACAAGTGTATGTCGAAACACCGTTACATCCAGAAAAACTGACTGTTTGGTGCGCTTTATGGGCTGGTGGAATCTTTCTTCAAAAACGATGAAGGCCACAACGTTACAGTCAATGGTGATCGGTATAGAGCCATGATTACTAACTTTTTCATTCCTGAATTTAACAATCATGATGTCCAGGAGCTGTGGTTCCAACAAGACGGCGCAACATGTCACACAGCTCGTGCCACCATCGATTTATTGAAAGACACGTTTGGTGACCGCCTAATTTCACGTTTTGGACCTGTGAATTGGCCTCCAAGATCTTGTGATTTAACACCGGTAGACTATTTTCTGTGGGGCTACGCAAAGTCATTGGTGTATGCGGATAAGCCACAAACGCTTGACCATTTGGAAGACAACATTCACCGTGTTATTGCCGATATACGGCCACAAATGTTGGAAAAAGTCATCGAAAATTGGACGTCCAGATTGGACTACATCCGAGCCAGCCGTGACAGTCCTATGCCAGAAATCATATTTAAAATGTAATGCCACAAGATTATCTTTCGAATAAAAAAATTCATGTCAATCGAATAATACATCGTTGTTTTATTGCAATTTAAAGTTCTATACCTCTAAAAAAACACCCTTTATATTTATATGTATGCATATCTTGTTCAAATTTTCAATCGTTAGCAAAATACTTTCTATTCATCCATTCAAGTTCAAATACATTTTTTTTAAACTTGTAGTGGATGACACTTGATGTTAATACAGTTTTTTCAAATGTTAATTCATTCATTAAATTAAAAAATAAATAAATAGTAGCAAACAAAAATAGTAGTCCAACAGCATATATAGAAAGGAAAATCATTCGCTGTGTTCCTGTAGCGCAATGGATAGCGCGTTGGACTTCTAAAATACAAAGGTCGTGGGTTCGAATACCACCTGGAAGGGCCTAATTTCTGAGAATGTGATTTATTTTTTATTATACTATTTTATTATAATAATTAAATTTAATGAATTAACAGTAACAAAAAACACACACACACAATCCAACACCCTTTATAGAAAGGAAAATGGAAAATTGCAAGGAAAATCGCTTTCTATTTTGTCACTTAATATTGTGATTTTGTCACATGTATTCACATATATTTATATTAATTGTAACTATTTAATAAAAAGTAACTAAAATGAAATTTTTCTTTGTTGACCTAAGCAGGAATTGATTATTATTTTTTTTATTTTACTTGTTATTCATAAGAATAAGGTACAACAATCTGAAACTAATATATTTCAAAATCATCCCCCTACATTCTCATACATTTCTCGTAACGGATCTGCCCCTGTTGAAACGCCTCTTTGAGAAGACGAGCAGCTGGTCCGTTGCGATGGCTTTTCTGGGTGAAAATCTAGTCCCTTTTTGGAGGGTGATTTCAATTTAGGGTAATGGCAGAAGTTACGCGTAGCTTTGTCGAGTGAGTAGGAATCCTCACGAAGCATAAGTGTATTGTGCTGGGCCATAAAAAATGCGAAGAATAAGTTGTTTAATAATACTCGCCTAGTATTCTTCTGAAGCACAAATCTTTAATAAAAATGAAATTAACAAATGATAAGGCTTTCCTCATCTGTATGATCGTCCACTATCAGGTTCTTCACCTGGTTAATGTCCAGGGTCGTCTAAAAGTATGAGCCAACTGGGCCTCTCGTTTCATTTTCAGCTCCATCTGAATAACGTCATATGACTCGGATAATTTTAATGGTCAAATATTATTCCTGTATACATTCTCCGAAAAACACAGGGGATTTCAAACTGCATGTCAACTGACAAAAATGGTGATACTGTATTACTATGTGATGATCGTTGTCCATAACTATACCAAGGCCTATACCATAAACAACCATTCAACTCATTTAGTGGAAATACAGCCTACAGTCGAGCCAATTTGTGCCTAGGTTTTTAAGATTGTGCGACGTGCATTTTTATTTGTTTGAAATTACCGTTTGAGGTATCCGACTACGTTCGGAACCGTGGTTTTAAAAACGCATAAATAGGTAATTTTCATGATATTTAGTGTCACTTAGATACATGTATAAAATTGTTTTAAGGACATTTGGACAAAAAACATTACACATTTATTTGTTTTAAATTGCCAATTGAACGAGTATTTGACAATGCATGCTATACACTGGCTACTTTCAAACATCTCAGGTAAGACCTAGTTTTGCATGGGGGCTCAGCACCTCAAAAAAAAATTAAGATTTCTCTGGGCCCAGGGTCTCAAAGAGTCTTAAGACGTCCATGTCAATGATTATTTCCCTTCAGGATTTCGAGGGTCCACCAGGGCGTATTTTGCTTTCCACCGAAGTGCAGCCACCTTTGAAGTGGTTTTATCTTTTTCAGTATGGAGCTTATTTCTTCATCCTCAAAAGTCTGTTGAATCTTCTGAATCTTTTCCCACTTCCAACTTTACACAGTTTTATCTAGTAGTTTTGTTCAAGTTTTTCTGTTATGTTATCAAAAACGAGAATCCTTTACCCTTCTTCACTCCTTAGAGTCCATTGAAAGCTTTTGACATGATTATATTCACCTATGCACAGCAAACCTTGTCTCCTTAATTTTATTTGTTTAGTCATTAAAAATTAATGCTTGAGATTTTTTGAGCATACATCATAAAGTGTATTGGTTATACGTACTTTTTAGTCTCTACGTAACTTTAATAGTAATAAAGATATATATTAATACCATTTTTTGTTCGGAATTTGATTACTGATATTAAAGTTTCATATGAATGAATAAAATTAATATAAGTACGATGTTTGGTCAAAAATGTTATAGGATTAAAAAGTTTACTCAAGACAGAAAATTTTGTAATATAAACATTATTCATAAATGATTAAAATGAACTTTATCAAAACTTGAAACTTTCACAAACTTTAAAAAATAATTTTTTATTCCTTTAATAATTTTAAGGTATTAATATTAAAAGATAAAACCCTCTATTTTTTTCTTATATGCTATGTTAATATTTGATGGTTTCAAATAATTATATTCGTCTATATCTGTTATTTTTTCATTATTACAAAATATGTTTATTTTATTTTTTAAGCGATAAAAATCAATTTTCTGTCTAAAAATAATAATTTACGTAAAATTTTATAAAGCAAACAGAAAGTTATCTTTAAATTTTTATATAATTGAATATTTTTTAAAACAGAGTTTAAACATTAAAGAACTACATAAAATGAATTAAAGATCAAGTTCCAACTTGATTTTAGAGTTATGGCTTAAACAATGATAAAGTAAGTAATAATTATAATTTTTAATGAAGTAGGATCCTCATTGTTTGAAACGGAGATGTATCTAATTATGAAAGATTCTTTGCAGGTTCGGTTCTAATATTTATATGATATAAATCTGGTTAAAATTATGGAGATATTACGCTCCAAAAATACAATTTTTCACAAATTTAAGTTGTCCATTTTTACTTTCTTTTTGTGAACGATGTGCTTCCACAAATTTATTCTTTCGGCTAATGATCTGCTAATTCTAAATTTCTGAATAATAATTTACTAAATTTATAAAAGCATTGATAAAATATTTAAAAACTGCGCACTCAGAATTTAATGTTAAAAGTATTTTTTGGAAAACAAACGTTTTAAACCAAAATTTTCAAGTGATTATATTTTTCCAGTTTTATAAAAAGCTCGTTTCTCTCTTAAAATAGTAAGAATTATTTAAAAGTCGCTTTTTAAATTAGAATCTTTCTTAAGAAATTGAATATTCATATAAAATTTATGCTCCGATTTTCGCCCATTTGCAAATCAAATTCATTCAGAAATCGATCTACAAGTTAGTTAATTTCGAAGTCTCTTTCTATAAATTATTATTTTTAAATATTAATCATTAATAACACAGCATAAATGTACATTGAAGGGATAACACTTTAGTTCTGATTAACAGGAAACAAAATTACATAAATAATTCTACTTTTTATCAAAAGAAAAAAAAAGATAGATTTAAATTTCATGTTAGGCTTACGTAAGATTATTTCTGTTTTTGATATGAGTTTAGTTGTTTGGTAATAATGATCACAATTTAATTTTATTTATATAAATGTTTCAAAATAAAAAAAATACATAAACTTTTCAATGTTTTCATTCAATTATTGATAATTTACCATGCAATTTTAACATGCTGTGAAATTATAGTTTATGCTTTTCCTCGAATATTTATTTAAAAATTGACAGACGATAGTTTTTTTTTAAAAAAAAGGTGAAATTTTTCTCCTTTTGCGAAAAAGTAGAGATACACAAATCCTTTGCAAAAATATATCTGAAGTAAATACATTAATTTGTGTATAAAGAGCTATCTCGGGATAATTTTTAAAATTTTAATGGGTCAGATTACATAAGCAGTTTCTGAAAATAGTCATCGTTTTCACTTTTTAGAATTTTTTTGTGTTTGATTTTACTAAGAAATACTGACAACAAACGAAAGAAAAGAAGGAATTATTTCATAATTTTTCTTCAGATGAACTTTACATCAAACAATCACAATTTTTCATAAAAATGATTCTTCTAAAAGTAAAATAAATAATTTTGGAAAAATAATAGCAAATTTTTTAGTTGTCACACATGACTTTTGTTTATAATTGTAAGATGTAAGCTTCATTTAAATTATTTCTACGAAAGATAATTTCGAATGCATTCTACATCCTACATAGGTTATCCTAATTAATCTATTTTGGATGATTACTATTCTTTTAAGAATCAAATATGTACTGAGAATAGTTTTTGTAATTCGATTCAGTATACAATATTTTTCTTAGAATTAGAACATATGAAACCTATTATTGTAAAATGTAAATAAATGAATAAAGGATATGTGATATTTCATGGAAATGTAATGAAAAAAAATTTTTTTTGGTTTATTTATAATGCGTATTAGTAATAGGTTAAATTCATGCAACGTCATTATCACATGATAACTACAATCACTTGTTTCCTACCAATCAGTTCATAAATTCATGTGACGTGTTAACCGCATGATAAATGCAAATACGTGTTTCCAGCCAATCAGTCCTTGTACTTTACTTTTGCCAACTTTTGTTTTTGCAGAATTTTTTTTTAAAGTACATATTTATCAACAATAATAACGCACATAAATAAACAAAATGCTCTTGATTTGAAAGTATATGCGCAACACACACACATAAGATTTTTTTTAATTTTGAAAAACTTTTGAATCATTTTTAATACTTGAACATCTTTACCTAGTTATCAAATTGAAACTTTAACTAAATTCTAAAAGTAGTACAAGTACATGTCTATTGTCAGTTTTGAATTCAGGAAAGAACACACGATCGCCTTTATCACGTGACCGTCATGAATTCAATGCATTAAAAGTTTCAGCATAAATTTTTAAGTATTATTTTATGTTTTTAATTGTGTGGCAATGACAGAAATCATAAAGAAATCATTTTGCGATGATTTATTTGAATATAGAAAACGTAGTATTCTATATTCTGCATATTGCATTGTTTATATTAAGAAAAATAAAAAGGAAGCCAAAATATAGGCATAAGTAAACCAAATTCTGATGAAAAAGTCCCCGCAGTTGATTTTAGAATTAAAACTAGTTCTTCTCCCCCTATTATAAGATTTTTCAGATTTAAAGTTAATTTATTTTGTTGTCATTTTCTTAGGTATGTTCATGCCGAACGTTCACAAGGTTCACACGTTCCACATAGGCGATGGACTTGAACAATACATCGCACTTTTTTTTTAATTAACAAAGGTCTTTTGTTTGAGAACTTATAAAATGAGAAATTCAATATTTTTCTTAGCTAGACAATATTTTTTTTTGTAGACATTCCAATTTTTTTCTTAAATTAATTAGAAAAACTGATGCTGATAATTTGGTAAAAGTTTTAAGAAGTTTTAAATTCATTGCGTAAAAATTGTTTCTCATTTAGATATCTCTTTTATGACCCCCAAAATAAATCCAAACTTATTTGTCTCTTTTTATTAAGAAAAACGACAATATTAAAAAAGGGTATCTTTCACATGAATAAGTGTTCTTTTTTCGAAGGGAAAGCGTTATTCAGAAGAAACATTTTGTTTGTTTTGATTACAAAGGTTTTGAAAGAAAACTGTAATTAAAAATAACGTATTGTTTACCATCAAGAAAGAAACAGTTTTTCAGAAGTTGCAATTATGTTCGATAAAGAGAAAAGATATTTGCTGTACTAGACTTAAGAGTTGCTTTAAAAGTATCACTTGAAAGACAAAAAAAAAAAAAAAAAAAAAAAAATTAGTGTGTTTTCACTTTATTTGGAATAAATTAAATACAGTGAAAATCTTTTAGCACGAAACTGAAGGGACTGAAATATTTTTTCGCATTAAAAGAATATTTCGATTTAAAAGATATTGCAAATAAATAAATAAAACCATACATATAACAGACAACACATATGCAACATACAACACATATACAACATTCAACACATACACAACACAGTCGCCCAACCAGTATAGTGGTTAGCGATGCTGACTGCAGTGCCGTAGGGACTAGGTTCGAATCCCGGAGAAGACGTGGATGTTTGTAAATATATAGTGCCTTTGCGGCATGGGGATACTCTAAATAGCCATCGAGCCGCAAGTCCTCTCGTGTGGTTGGTGGAAGGGAAAGAAAGTTGGGAGGCCCCTGGCCACCCGCAGGGTTTTCTCCCTCTCAATTGAGGTGGAACCGAGCAAAATCGTACTGTCACCTGCATGGTGCTTAAAGCTAACGACAGGCGTAAAAATACTAGCCCTTAACCACGGTGAATTTCGTGGGCCTTGATCTGACGTTGTCAGGCAGGTGGCATTAGTCACAATAATACAACAAATTAAGTTTATTACAACACATTTTATTTGCATAGATATGTTCAAACATTTCCGTAATTTGCTCTTTTTTTAATTATTGTTGATCATGTAAAATTAGCAATAAGAAATTTCGAACAGATTTTTGTTTTCGTCTTCTCTGTTTTTGATCAATAGCCTTAAGCAGCTCCATCTTCCTTTTAAGCGAAATAGCAGTTTGTTTTCCCCCTGAGATTTTTGACTCGCAAAAAAATTCTTCTAAAATAGAAAAAATAATGCGAACCAAACTCACTGATTTTTACTCACACTGTGATGTACTCGTCACTGAATTTTAAAGTTAACTGCTTAGAGATTAAATGTTTTTCTGTGGCGTGTGTAAGGGTTGGAGGGTGAAAGTAGAGAAGATAAAGAAAGTTGATTCGTGTCACAGGCTAATCCGAAGGTATTTCATAATCAAGATAGCCTCCTTTCTACGAAACATGTGAAGCCACTTCTCTTTTATTTCACACCCCTGTTAAATCTAGATTGTGAAGCTGTTGTTTAACCGTATTTTAGATTCCCAGATAGGAAATATTTTCGTGTTAAGCGATTTTCCATTAGTGTTAAGAGAAAAAAATGCATGAAAATACATAGCAGTGATCGGGATCGTTGTATCATTTCATGCTATTCGATATTTCGCCGTAAGCGTTTTCGCTTAAACTGTGATGTCGCCCCCCCTCGGGTGACCATCTCCTTGTTTATCAGCGTGAGCTAGAGGTGTAGGATTAACGGAAGAACTAGAAGCATACATAATCTTAATATGACTGTATTAAGATTTTTAACTTAAACCTTTAACAAATTAGATTATAATAATATATGTGAGAGAATCTACGGTGGCAAAACGTACAATATATCTATATTACCGAAATTACTTAACTCGGACCACTATCAATAACTGACTCGCCTAAACTTAATTCCAACTTAATTCCACAGATCCTAATATTAAATATTCAACCCTATCTCGATGTAGTCTGAAGTAGCGATCACAATAATCCTAGATAAAGTTGCGTAATTACTCGAGTGCAATGGTGTGCACCTTGACTTAATTGCTCTTTATCACATATAATTTCTGTTAACCGCCACGTAACGTTTTTCAAAACCTCTTCACGCTTGAACCACGGATTATCTTTATATTCCACCAATTGCCACCATGCTTACTCTAACTTTTGATATTTAAAAGCTTCATAATTTGCATCTTTCCTTCACGCTTCACTTCTTGGATTTGGTTGGAAAAGAGTTGCTATTAATTCTGGCCCCAAAAATCCCAAAAGGACATGTTAAAGAAAAAATGGGCGAGCCCGTCACAAAACGTATTGCGCGTTAAAGGATATTACAATATAAATTTCAACAAAATTAAGTTTATTCGAGTTCTTTTATTTATGTAGATATATATGTATGCATGTATTTCATTAAAATCAATGAAAGAAAACTTTCATAAGAACTTAATGAAATTTAATGCAAAATTTTCTTCAAAAACAAAACTTTTATTGATTGTTTGGAAAATAATCTGATATTTTCTTTTCATTGTATTTTTTTAAATTCAAATTGTTGAATAAATTGTCCAATTTCATTCATTTTGTTATTCGTTTCACCATTGGAATGTGCGTCTAAATACTTTTCTCATGATGTTCCTCCTTTTGGAACATCACGAAAAGTATGCTATCATGACAGGAACTGCATCATTTATTTCATTATCGCCGTCAGAATCTGCATTAAAGACATTTTTTGAGCTTTGAACAAACTCCAAAATGTCTTCTTCTGCCATAATTTGGGTTGTTCTCACATTATCATCATCTATTGCAAGGAATTCTTCCGATGATCCAGTAGGGCGATCCAATCCGGCTGGTGTTTTCCGTATTTTGTTCATTTCCGGGAGGGAATTCTTTTCGTGCTAAGCGATTTTTGTTCCGTGTGAAGAGAAAAAAGGAATAGTAGTTTGTCGGGGCTGATGTATTATTTCGTGTCAATCGATATCTCGTTTTAAGCATTTTAGCGTCAAACGTATTCCACTGTATTTTTCTTTTTAATTAATTATTTTGTCATTAAATATTTTCATTTTGGTAATAGCATTATTTTTAACGAATATTCATTCAAAAATAGAGTTCGTATTCGATTACAAAAAAATAAAAATCGTTTGCTACAATAAGTCATTGATACTGAATTGCTCTGTGACCTAGAAGACTTGAAAACTTCGAAAGTTTCGGAAGTTGCTACTTTTGTTATTTGCATGGTTTTTTTTTCAAAGATGGAAATAACTATTTGAAAAAGTTCTAACTAAGCCTCTTTTTTTTCAGATGTCTGGATACATCCACAGAATATAAAATCTTTCTTATGCTCTAAAAATAAGAAAAAAAAAATGTGACTCCTGCGCTTAACTCTTGAAGTTTCTATTTTGAGCTTCAGGGCGTGGTATTGAATTAAATAAAATTTATCCCCTTTTGCATATCCTAGAAAAATGTCTTTATAAGAAAATTATTTAACTTAGAATCTATACTTTATGACAAACCAATTCGATAATAATTTACGGTACGGTGTAAAACGTTCTGCAGCAAAAGTAAGAAAAAAGCAAAACGATTTTTTTTCTCCATAAAATTTTAGTTCGTATGATATTTAGTGTCACTTAGATTAGAAAATGTATATAAAATTGTTTTGAGAAAAGTATTACAAAAAAAAAAAAATTATTTAAGTATAATATTTTGACAAAAAATGAACATATGATGACCAATTTTCAAAATATTCCCCTTTTGTAAAAATGCTTCTATTACAATAATTTTTTGCCTGTATATAGCTCAAACTTCTGTACAGAGGCTCAACTGGAATTTTTGAAATAAATTTCTTAGAAATGGGTTTATCCATGTTTTACGACAACAGAGGGGAGAAATTTTAAGAAAAAAACCGCCGATAACTATTTGAATTGGTTATAACTCTGAAAATAATGTGAATTTTTTAAAAATCATAGTTGAACCTCTGTACAGAGGTCTAAGCTATATACAGGCAAAATATTATTATAATAGAAGCATTTTTCAGAAAAGGAGAACATTTTGAAAAAAGGTTATTCTAAGTTAATTTTTTGCCGAAATATTGTATTTAAATATTTTTTTTTGTCAAAATGTCCTTAAAACAATTTTATACATGTATTCTAGTCTAAGTGACACTAAATATCATGAAAATTATCCATTTATGTGCCTTTTTAAAATCCCGGTTCCGAACGTAGTCGGATACCTTATATGATCTATTTAACTGTCATCATGTTTAAGATATTTACGTTATTATCGATGTATTTGTAATCCCTGTAAAGCCTCACACTTTTAACAGAATCAAAAAAGTTCGTCTTATTTTCATTTTATAACAAATTTTCAAAAATATTTAAAATAACACTTGCAAAATACATATGTTAGCATATTTCTGTAAGATATTTACTTAGAATAAATGAATATAAAAAACAGACAATTAACCTAAACATTTATGGATTATATATAAGTCATATTTTCTCTCTATATCTACTTTTTGATCATTAAAGCTCTTTCACATTCATTTTAAGGATTTAATTTGAGGTGTTTTTTTTTCATCTAAAATATTTCATAATATTTTCAGAAACTCATTGGGAAAGTAGGCATATAAGTTTTCTTTGAGGATTTATTCAATTATAGTCAAATAAATGATATATTTTACAATATGGAGACACAAAACAGTTGTTCTAGGTTTTAAAATTACTTTTCAAAATCAATGCTAGACAGAAGTTTTGAGCAGTTTTATCTTTAAAAACAATGAACACATTCAAATATAGTAACGCTTAATATGAAAAGACGTATTTAAATGACAACATTTTGTCAGAAAAACATCAAAGGTTGCATGTTCATGAAAATATTTCTATTTATCATACAATATCCACAAAATCTCAAAAAAGAAAAAAAAACCATGAATATATAAATATATATATATATATATATATATATATATATATATATATATATATATATATATATATATTCTAAATTAGCGGGCTAATTTAAAAGTCCGTTACGCATTAAAGCATGAAAGAAAAACTTTTTATATAAAAAAGGGTTAATTAGCGAATAAATGAGCAATTCAACAAAATCTGAAGATATTTACATTTCAGTATTTTCAGCAGAACAGTACTTCTTCAGTATTAAAGAAAAGTGTCTTTATACATCTACATCGATAATATATCGAGATAAGAAATACAACAAAACTTCTTTCATCAACTTAAACACACATTTTACCTTGTCATCATAAATCGAAATATTGTTCCGTTTATAAAAAAATGCTATAGGATGTTGAACTCTACAGATAGCAAAAGCAAGCGTCACACAAATATGAGGAAACTTTCGAATCACATAGTATTTTTTTAAGCACTAGGCGAGCTATATTTGAATTTTTCTAGTTGTTGAAATACATTTTGTTGTGTGACAAATATGATTTTAGTTATCTTATAAGAAAACTAATAATATATTTTTTTATCACTAGGAATTCAAAGTATTAATTGCATGTAGTAAGACATTTTTTTTGGCCAGAATTTGCATTGCTGGAATTAATTTACAGGTGAATCAATTCCGACCTTTATGAATTTTTTCTGCATGCAGATTCGATAGTAAAGGCTTATTAACCATAATTATTAAATGGCTGAAGTAAAATATTGATGAAAAACACGCGTTTTAGAATTGAAGAGTTCATTAAGGTAAATAAGAGATTTTGTTCTATAAGACAGACATTACAGGGTACAAAGTAGAAAGGTTGAGGAAATAAGTGTTTGAAAAAATTAATAAATATAGTGAAAATCTCTTAACACGAAACGGAGGGGGCTGAAATATTTTTTTCGTGTTAAAAGAATTTCGTCTTAAAGGATATTAAAAAACTATATATTTAACAAAACTAAGTTTAGTAGAGTATATTTTATTTACATGAATATGTATATATGCATATATTCAAAAAAATCAATGAGACAAATCATTCACTAGAATTTAATGAAATTTGATACAAAATTTTCAAAGTGTTTTGGAAAAAAAAACAACCTTTATTGAGTTTTAGAAAAATAATCTAATATTTTTCTTTGTATTGTATTTTTTGTAGTAATTGTTCGATGTCTTCCATTTTGTTATCCATTTCACCATTCGAAAGAACGTATCAATTTCTATACATACTTTTCATGATGTTTCTCATTTCGGATGGAGGAGCCGCATTACTCTTCTAAATTTCACCATAGGAATCTGCATCAATGATATTTTCCGAGCTTTAAACAAACTCCAATATTTTTTTTCATAATCCGGGCTGTACAAACATTATCTTCATACACTACAACGAATTCGTCCGATGATGCAGTTGGACAGTAATAAAAAAACAGTTAATACAAAAACTTTCTCCAAGATTTCATTAAATGGTTTGTGTTATTCGTATTTTGTTCGTTACCAGAAGGAAAATCTTTTCATGTTAAGCGATTTTTGTTTCGTGTTAATCGAAAAAAATAAGTGAAAATACATAATAGTTTGACGGAACCGTTGTATTATTTCGTGTTAATCGATATTTCGTCTTAAGCGTTTTCGCGTTAAATGTATTTCACTGTAGTTGATTATACACACACACACTGCACGGATTGTAAGTTTAGTTTTCAGATGCAATAGCCAATTTTACTTCACTTCAGTGGCGCACACAAGGGGGGGTCCTGGGTGTCCGGACCCCCACCCCCAAAGCCCTTGATTTTTTCCGATTGATTATAATTCTAAGTATATAGTACGTAAAATTTAAATAAGTATTCGTTATTAATGATTAATTTTATTAATTAATGCTAACTATTTATTCAATAATTAGTTTTTTACTGTGTTTTGTTCCCGAAAATCGACAAAATCAAAAGCAGCATGATACAAGAATGGGGAACTTTCGATCCCGGACACCCCTCCCCCACCCCCTAGAAAAATTTCTGTGTGAGCTAATGCTTCACTTGATTAAAATTTTTTGCTGCTTTGGAATGCTTGGAAATGTGCCACAAAAAGACCGTCTCGTTAAAGTCATTCTATCAATTTTGTCCATTAACATATGATCCCTGTTTTTAATAAAAAGAATAACATTTCGTTCAAATAAATAAACAAGAATGGTTTTTTGCTGTAACTTTCTAGAAAGAAGATATAACATTTTAAAAGGAAAAGATGAGAAAAAAGCAATGACTTTAATAGGTAATTTACTGGTATAAGTTGCATTTATGCTCAATATTCAAGGTGAAACACTTCTCATATTGCCATCAAATTCCTTGTGAAGTCACATACAAACAAAAAATTGACAAAATTGAGATGCCCATTCTTTAAAAAGAAAAAGGGGAAATGATTCTACAAAAGTAGAATTCTTTTCTTTTTCTCAGATAGTGTCTTTTAAAAACTTTGTCTTAGCTCTCGTAAATTATATACAAGCTTAATTTTGTTTATTCAGTGGGTCACAAAAGTGTTCGTACACTTGCAATTTCCAATAAAATTTAGTGTTTTCAACTAATAAAAATTAATATATCGGAATTGCAATTTTTTTATGATATCTGCAACTTGTTCTTAATGAAATGACATAATCAATTTTTAAGAATAGTATAACTATTATTTTTTTAAAAATTAATAATCAAAAAGCTACTAAAAAACTACGCCACAAAAGTCTTCGTACACTTAACAAAAATCTCAACATAGCTTTAAATATTGTATTTCTCTCTTAATTTAGTACTAAGTGGGATATCTTTTAGTGTCCACAACAACTTTTAAACGTTTTGGTACAGATTTAATCAGTGTTTTATAAATTCTGCATCGATTTTCCACCATGCTTCTGTGATTATTCTTTTTACTTCCCATTATATGTTTATATGTCATGTTTTCTATTTTTATAAAATCAAATTCTCACCAAATATGTTCTAATGGGCTAAATAAAGTGATTGAGAGGTGTTTTCAGATTTTGGGGATAGTTATAGAGGCCCCAGCGGCGTACATTGAGAGCAGTACGCTTGGCGTTATATCTTGATAAAAAAAGTAAGTCGTCTCCAATACCCAAATTTTAGGCGGTTAACTTAAAATTTCCTTTTAAAATATTTAAATAGAGCTCGTGATTCTCAGTACCATCAAAAATTACCGAATTACCAAATCCTGAAGCCGATTTACACCCCCGCGCAGGAACACTCCCCCCTCAATAGTTCATTGATCCAACCAGATTCTTGGGATTAAGTTTCAGAAAGTTCAAAATTGACAGCAAATTGATTGGGATGACAGACGATTCAACATTTTTGGTTCCGATGGGTGCATAATAGTTTGAAAATGATAAAATGAGGAATTTTATCCTATGAATTTATGTGGAGCAACAACTCCTCCATCTCTAAGCTGAAGCATGGAGGAGGAGGTGTTCTTACGTGAAAGTGTAAATCGGCTTCAGGATTAGGTAATTTGGTATTTTTTGATAGTATTGAGAATCATGAGCTCTATTTAAATATTTTAAAATGAAATTTTAAATTATCCGCCCGAAATTTGGATATTGGAGACGACTTCATTTTTTAACAGGATAATGACGTCAAGCGCACTGCTCTGAATGTACGCCGCTGGTGCCTCTATAGCTGTCCCCAGAATTTGAAAACACTTCTCAATCACTTTATTTAGCTTAGTAGAACATATTTGGTGATAATTCTATTTAAAAAAAATGAAAACATGACATATAAACACATAATGAGAAGTAAAAACAATAACCACAGAAGCATTGAGGAAAATCGATGCAGAATTTATAAAAAAGAACTGATTAAATCTATACCAAGATGTTGAAAAAGTTGTTGTGAACACTAAAAGATATCCTAACAAGTACCAGATTAAGAAAAATACAATATTTAAAGCTATGTTGAGATTTTTGTTAAGTGTACGAAGACTTTAGTGGCTTAATTTTTTAGTTGCTTTTTGATTTTTAATTTTTAAAAATAATAGTTATACTATTCTTAAAAAACTGATTATGTTGTTCCATTAAGAACAAGTTGCAGATATAAAAAATTACAATTCCAATATATTAATTTTTATTAGTCGAAAACACTAAATTTTATTGGAAATTGCAAGTGCACGAACACTTTTGTGGCCCACTGTATGTTCAAATTATTTTAATAATTCTAAACTTTTAATGCATGCAAATATTATAGAATCTCATAGTTTAATATGCGTTACATTTTAATTAAAAATTCTGTAAAAAGTTTTCTATAAGAATATGACTGGTTATCAATTTATTGAAGTTTTTTTACTGTTCCTTTTTAAAAAGATGAATATACTTTAATTATAGAGTTTTATAATAATAGACAATCGAATCAAAAGTTGAAAAATTGTTTCTTTAACTATTCTTCATTTTAAAATTTTTATGTCATTTAAAACAAAACATGTATTGAAAAATTCTTTTAATTCAGAATTTCATCTAAAAACTCAAAATTATATAAGAAAAGGAAAAGTGTTGATTGCATTCGCTAATACGACTGACTACCGAATTTATTGACCTTGACATAAATCCAAGGTCGAATAAAACTTCCTCATCAGTAATCAAACATCGTTATTTTTCTTGCCAGATGGTATTCCTAATGATTTGGTGCAGCTGGAATTCTTAGACGGCACATTATATATCTTCTGTGGTGCCGGGCCAGCATGGAGTTCATATTTAAAGAAAATAAAATAAGCTTTGCAGCCTTTTCCCTAATGGATACACTTCAAAATCCTTTTCTATGACCTATATCCTTTGTTTTAATTTGAAAGTGTGTGTCTCAGAATATTTTTACTTTCACACGGTAGTCTTTCTCTCTGCAGTAGCAACTCCTGCTATCATTCCAAATTTAGTAATTTTAATTCAGTGCGAAGTTCGAAAGATAGCGAATGATACCACTGTATTTAGATAAGCATTCTTGACCTTTAAATTCCTAATTTCTCTTATTTCAGCCTTTAAAAATATTCAATTTTTCAAAACAGTAGTAGTGGATTAGTTTTAATTCACAAGTCAATATTTGGAAACGTTACCATGACAACCTGATATTGTGACCATGACAACTCTAGTTATTTTGGATTTAATGAAACTTCTTACTGTGTGTGTGTGAGAGATGCAAGACATATCTCTTTAGTCATCAGCTCACACAGCTTAGCTCAACTTCTCTTAAATATAGTACATCTTTTCTGGAATATAGTTTATTCTTTCTTTACACATACGTAATGCATTAATCCTTGTCTCATATAGTTGTGACAAAAGAAAGGCCAAGTAGCAGACAAGGAATTTATTTTCGTAATTTAAACTTAGAAGAGAGAGGATCTCAGTTATGTGACCTTTCGCTACAAGTTCATATCAGGAAAAAGAAATTCTGCAACCGCTCTATTCAAGTGGAAGGCAAGAAAACGAGAGATATATCCCCTTTTTTTACATTTGAATCGACAAAAAAATAATCGCGTGTTCAAGTGAAGGGAAATAGTAGTTATTTTTAGAAATTTACGTAATATGTTAGGGAAAAGTTTCAACCTCTCAGTAAGGCAAGTGCAAGCTATTATGATATTCTTTTAATAGGAATAATTATTAGAATTGTAAGTAAATATTAAATAATTACACACATGCACATAATATTTAGCGATGAAACAGTCATTTCATTATTTGTCCAATGCTACTGCTCTGTAAAATTTTTCGGCGACTATCAACTGCATAAGGGAAACATTCTAAAATAGAATTATTAACATTTATTCTACATAACTTCTAAATAACAATAATGCATTGTAAAATGTGTACATATTTTCATTGTGAAATAGTGTTAGTATGATTTATTTATTTTTTTTATCTTTGTCATGGTTATCTTCTTTTATCATATTAAAAAATTTAAACAAAGCAAGGGTGCATATTATGGTAATGTATGAGTCTCAGTTGATAAATAAGAGTAACAATTAAATTCTCACCCTTTCACTAATAAGTTTACGTACTTTTTTCTTTGCTAATCAATACATACTCAGTTCACACACCTCTTGAGCTTTATCATTTATTAAAATAAGTTTGCCTAAAATAAGTTGGGCTGCTTATAATGAAATGTGTACTGAAATTTTTAGCGAGAATAAAAGAATTTAATAAAATTAAACAAAGAAAATGGAATTCAAATTACATATAATATCTCATTTTTTTAAAAAAAATAGAAGAATAATTGGTTGTTTAATATGGATCTCACGTAAAATGTTGCTAGAAAATTAATATTTTGTAGCAAATGCTTTAAAAGAGAACGCTATCTTTAATATGTGGGATGTTTAAAATCCGCTGTAGAATAAAAAGTTTTTGTAATGAATTATTCAAGTAGATTTTTATGGGGACACCAACTTACGCAACTGTCGCTGCAGCTAAATATTGTGCTCAGCAGTTTGATTCTATCAAGCTATAGAAAAACTATTATACATATATCTAGTACCAAACAAGAGGATTTTTTTTATCAAAAGTATGAATAGCTTGTAAGACAAAATATAACAAATCGAAGAATACTTGCTCATGCAAGTACATTTTATCGAAAACCTTTTAAGCACTTACATACACTTAAAAAAAATGTGTTATGAAAAGTTTTGTAAAGAACACTTTCAGCCTCCAAGGGAACTAGTATAGTTAGCAATGAACTAGCAATGTTAATAGCATAAGTTCATGTGACGTCATAATCACATGATAAATGCAATTACGTGTTACTGCGACATTTTTTCAAATGGGCAACAATGAGCCATATGAGTAATTAGTTGTTGCCCATTTTTCCACTTAACAGAAACATTATTTTAAAAAGGTACATATTCGTCTTCAATAATAAAGCACATAGATAAAAAGAATGCGCTTGATTTAAAAACACACACACGCGCACGCGCGCATAATAGTATAAGCAACGACTAAAAACACACATACAAATGTTATAACTGGGTGTGTACTTCCTTCTATTGTATTATGAATGTTTTTTATATTATTATAGTTACACCAAACACAAATATGTTGTTAATGCCAGTGTAAACATCTATTTTGGCATGTTAGTGCCCCAGCTTGATGTTCTGTTAATTTTAAAATAAACTAAATAACTCTGATAAATTGTAAACAAGTAATGGCAACGCATGACGTTGTCGCAGTAATGTTTTGCCTCAACTCTAATGCTTGTGGTAACAAGATTTCAATTCGGTTGGACGTCGCATCAATAAATGTATTGATTTAAAACTAAAATATTTGGATATTTTCTGAAATACAGTGAGTGATTGGTTAACGAACACTTTCACGAAAGATTTTTGTGTTCGGATAACGAACACTTTCAAAAAAGATTTTTTTTTATGTTTGGACAACGAACACATATTCGGAGGTGATCAGGGATACACCCCTGAAAATATGGATGAAAATTTGATAACTGCTAGAGATCTGGAACTGGAGGTGAAGGAGGATGACATAGAAGAGCTCATAATGGGACATGAAGATGAACTGACGATAGAAGAACTCCAAGAAATTTTGAATGAAGAACACCAAGAAACACAGTGAAATGCGTCTCCTTCTGAACAAGAGGAAGACGAAAGAGGACCAATGCCGACATCTGCCATTACAGATCTTTTGAAAAAGTGGGAGGCTGTCAGAGCAATGGTCATAGAATGGCACCCAAACCAAGCTGATGTCAGTAGGGATGGGGATCTTTACAACGACAGTGCTATTAATTACTTCCGGAAAATCCTGAAAAAGAGAGAAAAGCGATCGACATTGGACATGTTCCTCAACGCCCCATAAGCAAAAAATGAAAAGGACTGATTAATATGCAATACTATATATGTATGTATTATTTTTTTAAAAAACTTAGTAAGAAATTATACATTTTTTAAAATTTAATTCTTAGGGTCTCCAGAACGAATGAATCGATTTCACATAAAAGTCTATGGTGAATCGATGATCGGTTAACGAACAATTCGGATAGAGAACATAGTCTTGGAACGGATTATGTTCGTTAAGCGATCACCCTCTGTATATGTATAATTTCACCCTAAAGTCCATAAAAATAAATATTAAACATATGTAATGGACAAACTCTCTCCTTGCGCATAAAAATCTAATAAGTTTCAAAAAGAACGCTTTGGGATCTAACCTTCTTTGATTCAACTGCACTTCTCCAGTGCGGCATTAACGAAGACAATCTGTGATGTTTTTTAACACCAAAACGTTAAAGATATTACTTTAGATGTTTTGTTTCAATTACCCATGGAGATAACACAACGCTAAAGGGCTATTTATTTTCATGAAGCGTTCTTTTTTATCTCTTACAAACCGCTAATGCAATAAGAACAGACTTTTATCGCTTCTGGAATCCCGCGGAGCCAGAAGTATAGTATTCCGTGGCAAATGAACCAGACTAATTACGTGTGTTCTTAAGATTAAATTTATCAGTACATCCGAATAAACCACTCATTATAGACTTCTTCCCCATTTAAGTTTTTTTTATTCACTGAAATACTTCATCTAAGCGTTACTTGAAATGTAACACTAACGGAGATATTCCGTTTGCTAGAAATTAAATACGATATATATATATATATCTGATATTTTTTTGGGCTATCTTTTTGTTTTTTGCTTTAGAAATTTAGGCCAGGGATGCAGTAGCTACTCAGATGATGAATTAAACATGTGTTATTTGAGGATTCTTTTCTGCGTCAGCCTATTGGACATGGTCACGAACTCATGGCTGACGTTGTCGAGTTGTGGGTTCAAATCCTGATGCCACTGAGGACCCGGCGTGTAGAGGAGCTGATGCAGGTTAAATTTGGTTCAAAGTCCTCTCTTTGTTGTGATGTGGAAGGTAGGAGAGTGGGATGCCGGCTCAGGTGTCAACCTGACCGCATTTCAAAATTTTGAGGCTCGTTGCCAATAGCTTTAATGTTGCTTTAAGGGCGACGTTAACAAACATTCATTTACTCGAGGGCTCTTTTATTTGAATATATTTCATTAACAGGGACGTCATAAGACTTTTTAAGGTCCTGGGTCCTTACGCAAATGTAGGCTCCACAAAAAAATCCATTGGATTTTTTAAGAACCACTTATAACGCAACAAACATAAAAATTCAAATTCATTTAAAAATTCCAAAATATCTTAAAATAAATCAAGTACATAGATGATCCGTTTTTGCTAATGAGATGCTAATAAAATAGGGGCATTTCCCCAACATTTTGCGGGATCTCACAGTAAAATGTAAAATTCGACACGAATGGTGTGAATTATTATTTATTGCGTGTTCGAAAGAACTAGAGTGAATCTGCACAAAAAAGGAATTTTAGATTTCAGTCGAGTGAAACGATCGAATGTCGATTGTATGCCATCGAACAAAGAGAGCGTCGAATTCTATGGGGAAATTCTTTTCAGTCAGATGTAGATGACAGGCCAATAAAAAATACCCTTAACGTGTTTCTTTTTTTAACTTGATACATAATGGAATACTACGGATTGAAAGGGTAAAATAAGTGGAGCTTTCAAGAGAAAGAAAAAGATGAGAAACGTTCCTTATAGTGTGATGGTACAAGAATAAAAAAAGTTTGAGAAAGATATTTTAAAACATTCCTTGGCTTCATGAGGTCAAAAGTACAGTTTGGAAGTTTCATTTTTTTTAAATACTGGACAGAAGAAAGTTTTTTTGTACTAAGTGGCTAGTATATGATTGAATCTTTTTTTCGAAAATTGTTATTAATGCCAGTTGAGTACTGAACACAGATATCTTTTAAAGGGGATATATATATATATATATATGAAAGAAATTTATATAATATAACAAAAACAAGAAGTAATAGAAAATGAAAATAACAAGAAATAACGTAATAAAAATATAAAATCCAAACATGAACATCGAATTTATAGTAAAATACAAAAAAATGAACTACAAAAAAAGAACCTAGCGAGTCAGAAAGCTATTTCGGACTTAGGACCCAATAAGTGGGGTTAAACTAGTAGTTCGAAGGCGTCAACCTTCCCCCTTTGCAACTCGGTAGAAAAAACCAAATAAAATAAATAAAAATTCAAAGTATGTGAAAACTCACAGAAAGTATGAGAACACCACCGAGAGAGACTACTATTCTGCAACAAATTCTTCTAAAATCTTAAAGCAGAAAAAAAAAATTCCTAAAAAAAATTACTAAAGAATTACATAAGAAAAGGATTTTTCAAAAAAGAATTTTACAAAACTTCTATTCACAGAGCTTTTACCAAGAGAGCCAAGAGTCTTGAAATTAATGGAAAGCTTCTATTTACCGAGTTAAAAACCAGATTATTCATAAACGAAGCAGCAAAGCCAGCAAAGATAGATGACAATTAAATTTGGTAGGCTATGAATTGGATGGCTGTCAAAAATGTAGAGATTTGTTAGGCTCTAATTTGGTTGGCTGTCAAAAATATAGAAATTTTTAAATGTGTAAAATATTCAAGATGTGCGTGGAAAAAATGTAAACTGTGAGAAGAGTGTTATAATATAATCTTCACAGCAAGACCACTAACATGCTGACTTTGAAATTCTAATGTTGTGTGTTGGTTTTGGAATCAGAAGTAGCGAGACGATTAATGTATTTGTGATGAATATAAATTCTTAAGAAGTTAAAAGGGTAGTCATGATCTAAACAGCACTGAAAATTTTCTTTTGATATTATTGAAGCAATTTTGTGGGTAGTTAAGTTATCTCATTTCTAAATAAAAAATTCAAAATAATATTTCTGTAAAGTAATAAATGCATAGATATATTTACACTGAAGAGCCAAGAAAACTGGTACACCTGCTTAATATCGTGTAGAGCCCCACGAGCAGGTGAAGGTCCTTAACACAACGTGACATGGATTCGATTAACGTCTGAAGTAGTGCTGGAGGTAATTGACACCATGAATCCTGCAGGGCTGTCCACAAATCAGTAGGAGTAAGGTCATATTTGGGGATTTTGGTGTCTAAATTCAGAAGAGTGCTCCTGGAGCCACTCTGTAGCAATTCTGGACGTGTGGGGTGTCGCACTGTCCTGCTGAAATCCCCCTAGTCCGTCAGAATGCAAAATAAACATGAATGGGTGCAGGTGATCAGACATGATGCTTACGTACCTGTCACCTGCCAGAGTCGTATCTAGACGCATCAGGGGTCCCATATCACGCCAACTGCACACGCTTCATACTATCACAGATCCTGTTGACATGTAGGGTCCTTGGATTCCTGAGATTGTCTCCATTCCCGTACACGTCCATCAGCTCGATTCAATTGGAAATGAGATTCGTCAGACCAGGCAACGTGTTTCCAGTCATCAACAGTCCAATGTCGGTGTCGACGGGCCCAGGCAAGGGGTAAAGCTTTGTGTCGTGCAGTCAACAAGGATACACGAGTGCGCCTTCGTCTTCGAAAGCCCATATCGATGATCTTTCGTAGAATGGTTCGCACTGTGGCACTTGTTGATGACCCATCATTAAAATCTGCAGCAATTTGCAAAAGGGTTGCACGTCTTTCACGCTTAATGATTCTCGTTAATCGTCATTGGTGCCGTTCTTGTACGATCTTTTTTAGATTACAGCGATGTCATAGATTTGATGTTTTACTAGGTTCCTGATATTCACAGGACACTCGTGAAATGGTCGTACATGAAAATCCAAATTTCAGCGCTACTTCGGAGATGCTATGCCCAATCTCTCGTATGCCGACTATAACACCACGCTCAAACTCACGTAAATTTGATAATCGGCCATTGTTGCATCAGTAACCTATCTAATAACTGTGTCATACACTTGTTGTCTTATCTAGGCTTTGCCGATCGCAGCTACTTACTCTGATTGGTTTCATGTCTATTTATTTTATTGCCTGTACCAGTTTTTTTTGCTCATCAGTGTATATATATATATATATATATGTGTGTTAACTGCTCGTTTCCATCAGTATTTCATGATGTTGTATGAATTGAATAAGGGATAGGCCGACTTCTCCTGGATGCGGGCTACTTCTAGAGTTTTTAAGCTGTTACGGTCTATCTAGCGGCGTAGGTCTGATGACTCTGTACTAAATTGTATGTTTTCTTTTCTTAACACTTGTTTTCAACATTGCATATTTCTTTTAAAATATGACAGATTGCTATTTTTTTTTCTACAAAAGCACAAAATTGTCAAGTTGATTGCTTGAACAATTACGAGTGACTGCTAGACTGTGAATGTATTCAATGCAGTGAGCAGGAGACAGGTATGGACCAATAAATCTGAAACTGATGTATGTACTTAACTTATACGCGCTACCGAGTCCCGCGCCATTGCGGGATAGGACATCAAGGCGAGAACCTGATCGCGTGAAAGTGTGGTATATAGGATCTCAGTAGCCAATTCCGTGCAGTCGCGGGAAGAATTGATCATCAACATTTATTCTTCCCTTCAGTCGGTGACTGAAATTGGCATCTCAGTGATCGCTTTTTCCACCGCAGTGAACGTGTTAAGTGTCATAGTGCGTTTCCAGTCGAGGTACCTGTGTCGTCTGCACATTTATCGAATAGTTTGCTCAAGTAAACACTGTCACATCGATTGTGAAAAGCCGATTCTCCAGTCTAGCTGGCTTCGGTGTTCTATGAATATATTTATCTTAATATATGCGTCTCAGGTATTAGAAAAGGCAGTCACCCTAAAATGTCTTGGTGGTTCACCGATCGATTGCGATCGACTTAATGCCCCTTCCTGTTATAACTTATTGATCTCTTAAGTTGTAGCATTGAGCGTTCAATTGTATTGAAAAACATTCTTTATAAGTCTCGCTTCCTGATTTAAAAAGGACAGGACTTTTAAATAATAATTTCTAAAATAAAAGTAGAGATATTTTACGCTTTCGTATACCTATCCCTCAAAAACCATTTTTAGTGGATCTCTACTTCACAAAATAAAGATGCTTTCCAAATTTCAAGTCTAAACCTGACAGTTGAAAAGCTGAATTTTTTCTATGCATAAGCCCTATTACCCTCTTTGAGAGTTGAGATCCATAAGATGCTTGCTTAGAGGATTTCAATTCAATAAAAGAAACATGCATACCAAATTTAATTACTGTAGGTCTAGTAGTATGAAAACGGAAATTTTATTTATCTATTCGCCCAATAACTCCTCGCTCCGACCCATAGGAGTTGGTTTCCGTAAAATCACAGCGGATCTCTATTCAATAAAAGAATCGTGCTTGCCAAATTTCAAGTATATGGGTCTAAGATTTCAAAAACAGGACTTTTTATGTATAATGTCCTTAATCCCTTGCAAACTCCTTGGAAGTCACTTTATGCAAAACCCGTTTTTAGCGGAACTCTGCATCATAAAAAGAATATGCCTACCAAACTCCAAGCCTGAAGGTCTTATAATTCTGGAGATGTCGTGATGAGTGTGAGTCACTTTTCTCTCCTTTACATATATAAATATATATTTTAAAAAACAGGAAGAAGAAATGGCAGAGATGTTATATTTATGCTATAAATTATAAATTCATTGGTTTTTGTGAGGGAGTGTTTTATTATAAACGATGCACTATACATCAACACAAGGGCAATTGGCGACGGACCTTGTAATTTTGAACTATGGCTAAGTGACGAAAAAGACACTTGAACTGGAACTTTGAGCCTCGACAGATTTAACGTACTTCAACCCCTCTAAACGATGGGTCTTCTACGGCACTTGGGACTTGAATTCATGACACAAGTCATGGTCACAAGTCCGTGACCCTGACTGCCAGGCTACCGCGGTCCCAGTTGGTTTCTGTAGGAAAGGGATTCAAATCCCTTCAAAACCCATTCTTGTGATAGTTTCTGAACACAAAGCTTTGATTACCAATTACGAGATAACTTGTTGTTTGCGTTATTGTTTTGGGCGCCTACTAGGGTTTATCTCTTAGTTTGTTTAATTGGCATATTTCTGAAATATTCATAGTTTATCGGTGTAAATATGAACTTTGTAATGTTTGCGTATAATTTGTATATGAGACATGATTTGTAAATGTTGGCTTTTCACATCGAACTCTTGAGAAGTACCGTATTGCAATCAATGTGTTAAATAATTTTAAATATTTTCTGAAATAATGATTTTTTTTGAAAGTTTTTCAATGAAAATATACACTGACAGACGTTCCCACTATACAATTGCGCGCACATACACAAGTACACGTGCGTGCGCACGCACACAGGAACACACTAATGAGCTAAATTCATGTGATGTCATATTCAAATGATAGCTGCAATCACGTGTTTCCACCCAAACAGTTTATAACTTCACGCGACGTCATAGTCACATGATAGAAGCAATTTCGTGTTTCCAACCAATTAGTTCATGCGCTTCATTGCTGCCGGCGTGTGTTTTTTTGCATAGAAATTTTCTTTTAAAAAGTTCATATCTGTCTACAACAAAAATGCGCGCAGTTAAACGAAATGTACTGGAATTAAAAGTACATGCATAATATAAGAATTTTCCTTTTGATTTTAAAGAACCTATTGAAGAATCTTAATATTTGAGCATCTTTTTCAATTTATGAAATTTTATCTGTTGTTGTAATAAACCGATCGGCTTGATCGAGACATTGCCAGATCGAGACCCCCGAAATTTATCACGGTATAGCGCTAGATTAAACGCTTGTCGTTACTCATAGCTTTGAGCATCACATAGGTGACAGTACGATTTGGTTGAGTTCCATCCCATAATTTTGAAGGAGAACACCCTGAGGGGTGTTCAGGAGCCTCCTCTCTTCCCCTTCCACCAACTTCACGAAAGGACTTACGACTCGAAGGCTTTTTGGCGTACTCCCATGTCACGAAAGTAGAATACATTTACAAACGTCCCTCCTTTCCTTCTCCGGGATTCAAATCACTCTACAAATAGAGCTACAAGTCAGTTTTGAATTCAATGAAAAGCATGGGATGTAGTTTATCATGAGACTGCCATGAATTTTTTCTTAGACCATCATATATATATTAATCATTTCAGCCTACTCAGAAGAGACAAAAATCTCTCCCAATCTCTTTAAGATATTTTAACTTCAAAACTTTTAATAATCTTCTTGAAAGAGTTGATAACTCATGGAAGTTTAGAATTATTTAATCATATTATCAATGCTTATTATTTACTAAGTCAACAAAAAAAGCCTTTAATCAGCTTTCAACTCTATTAGCATTTTCTCCCCTCCTTTTGTAGAGTTACGAAATTTAAATCAAATCTTTGGGAAAAAAATGTGAAAAATAATCTAAACAAAATAATTCTTAATTATGAAGTTTCTTCTTTTTTTTTTTAAATGTAACATAAACTGGAAAGTTTTAAGTAAGAATTGTTGATTTAACAAAGAAGTTAGATATATAGATGGTAAATATCTATGACCAAAGAGTTAAATAAGTTATTTGGGAGTAGAAAGTCTTTCTTTTTTCAAATTAGAAACGTCATGTCAGATTCTTAATAACCTCACCATTTGAACCAACTTATCCAAATTCTCACGCAATTCATCTACAAAAAGATACAAATGGTCCATAGTTTTTTAAAAAAATTATTAAATCGACCATTTTCAAATTTTTTTTGTTTTGTTTCTAGATAGTGTGAACATGTAAATTTCAAGGGGGGAAAAATAACAAAAAAAAATTCCATTAGAGCTATAATATGCTACAGTATAAGCCAAGAAGATATCTTAGTGTAGACCCTATGGATAGATAATATCAAATTAGATATCAATATACATATTATTTAAATTTTAACCACAATTGAAGATTTAGTAATGTTACTTTGTTCACAGTATAAGCATTAAAAAAATTGCATTGATGAAAATGAAATTTTTTTCCCGAAGTTTAAGGTATTCGACTACGTTCGGAACCGTGATTTTTCAAAAGCGTATAAATGGATAATATTTATGATATTTAATGTCACTTAGATTTGAAAATGTATATAAAATTGTTTTAAGCATATTATAACAATAAAAAATTATTTAAGTACAATATTATGATAAAAAAGGAACATAGAATGACCTATTTTCAAAATATTCTCCTTTTGTGAAAAATGCTTCTATTATAATAATATTTTGCCTGTATATAGCTCAGACCTCTGTACAGAGGCAGAACTAGAATCTTTGAAATATATAACTTAGAAGAGTGGGTTTATTCATGTTTTACGACAACAGAGGGGAGAAATTTTAAGAAAAAAACGCCGATAATTATTTTAATGGGTTGTAACTCTGAAAATAACGTGAATATTTCAAAAATCCTAGTTGAGTCTCTGTGCAGAGGTCTGAGCTATATACAGGCAAAATATTATAATAGAAGCATTTTTGACAAAAGGAGAACATTTTGAAAAAAGGTTATTCTAAGTTAATATTTTGCCGAAATATTGTAAAGTAATTTTTTTTTTTGTCAAAATGTTCTTAAAACAATTTTATACATGTATTCTAATCTAAGTGACACTAAATATCGTGAAAGTTATCCATTTAAATCACGGTTCCGAACGTAGTCAGATACCTTAAGGTGTCATTTGATTTATTTGTTTTTTTGTTTTTTTTTTGTCATTTTTGCGAAAGCCATCAGTGAGAAGGTGGCAAATTCTTTACCTTTCTGCTAGTTCGCAAAAGAACAAAATATTTATTTACTTCGATGATTGCAAATAGTAATTAAGATGTGGGGAACTTTTTGAAACAGCTTATAACATTGCATCAGAAATGTTCTTGAAGAATGAGAGAAAAGAGCGTATTCGGTGACATTGAAAAAGGAGAAGGAAACTGTGAAAAGTGTTTTCCTGAATAAATTAATTTACTAAGGCCAAGGGTATTCATTTCTTATCATGTATAATTATTTGTTCAGCTGAGATTTAAATCGCTTTTTAATGTTTTATGAATGGATTTTACTAATTTACTAATGTCAAGGATAGATGTTGCTAATTTTCAAACTTTTATAATTTAGAAACGGGTTTTAAGTGTGACCTGCATAAAAGAACACTCGCTAAACTAAGTTCTAAAATCAAAATACGTTTGGATATATTTTAAAGGTTTTATTGCACACACACTAATGAAGGAAAGATCACATAAATTTTAAAAATCATTTTAATTGAACAATAAATACTATGTAAAATAGGGGTGGCCAACCTGTGGCCTGTCGTAAATAACTTTGCAGCCATTACAAATTTACAGATTCCATAACTGTTTCTATTTTATCACGTTGCTTCTGCTACTGTAATTTTTTTTTTTTGAAAACGAAATTTATCAAACATAAATTGCGCAAAAAATGAACGGACTAAGACCTTCAACATCAATTATGATACGTAAATACGTGCATTTGAGATCGACTTGCAAAAGCTAAGTGAAATAGTTCCGAGACAAATATTTCCCTAATTAGATAAATTAAACATTATTTGATCAGTGTATTATTATTATCTATGTTTGTATACATGAAAAACAATGAAAGCAATTATGATAGGTCAATCTGCTTTAAATTTTCCCCTCAATAAATATTTGTAGTAGGTCCAAATTTAATATAAAGATATACACTTTCATATACCGCTCGCCGGATTATAATGATTTTAAGAAGTGGCCCGAGAGGTCATTTGGGTTTGACACGCCTGGTATAAATGCTTACTTTTTAAGCTAATCTAATTTTTTGAATGTGATTTTGTAATATAACAAGGGAGACTTAAGGGACTAAAAAGGAAATTCAATTAATTCATATACAAAAAGGGTTACAAATTATAAGTTTGACTTTTATTAACCATTTTAGGTGCATATAATACTAAAGTTTGATTACTATGAATGGTCACAAAAACAAATTAAAGACATGGGGTCTAAAATTTAAATATTAAAGTTTATTTTAAAGAAAAAACACTTAAAGTAAACACACTTAATTTAATTAACAATACTCGAACAGAACTGCTTTCCTTCGCACCCAGACATAGAATGAATTCCTTTTAAGCCCCAAGGGGGAAGTGGAACCTCCGTCCCCTTTTTCTACTGGCGTCTTTCGGCCACACCAGGAATACTTCGCATCCCAACCCCAGGGGGAAACTAACCGTCCCCTGTAGCAGGTAGTTCACTTTCGGACTCCTACAATAAAAGAATTAGCATCAACTAAAAACAAATCAAGTGTTCAATTGTTAATAATTATTGTTGGGTGAGTGATGTGATAATTTACGTCTCACTGTTAAGCTACTGAGGGCTTTTGCCGAATTTCCTCCATAATTTCAAACCATAGTCAAGTGACAAGGATGATACCTGAGATGGCACCTCCTCTCCTAACTACCTTACCACTCCAACGGGAGGACATTTGAGCTCTCGACAGATTTAATGTGCATCGCTCCCCAACACGGCGGGTCTTCAGTGGTACTAGGCTCGAACTCATGACACTCCGGCCACGAGTTCGTTACCTTGACCACTGGGTGAGTAAGTGAATATTAACGTCGCAATGTGGGTAGTTTTTCTAATCTGGCGCACGGGAACCCCAAAAATGAATGCGAAATAAAATAACAACCTACAATTTATAGTCCTCTTGAGTTTCCTAGCCATGTGGTAAAAAGTTTTTGTCAGTACGCGAATGGAAATCGTCAACAATAATCGTTTTAGATCGGGTTTGTTCTTGCTACAAGAAACACTTGCAAACCTCATTTTACATTCATAAGTTCTACCGTTTCGTCTGAAAAGGATTTTGCAGATTTTAGCTGGGGTTTTTAAAAAATAGATGCCATGGGTAGATAATTTCTTGATTTGACTTTCAAATTAGGTTCAAGTTTGATTAAAAATTTTAAGAACATAACATTATAACAGCATGTAACTCCTACTAACGTATGTCAGTTTTTTGTGTTCAATGTACTGGAACTTTTGAGATTGACACGGATTGATCACAATAACACTTAAGTCGTATAGAGTAGAAAGATATAGATCTTTAATTTAATACCAAATTTAGCTGCTACTTCCTGCGATTCCCGAAGTTATGAATTTTTTTTCAGCGTTATCCGATGGTATTACTCGGCGTGCCTTATTTAATGTGTGGAAAGAAGAGCAAAATACTAGCGCAAAACTAATGTTATTTTGAGTTTAGTTAGGACTACAACTGACTTCGATAAATATGAGAACCAGCAGCAATTGGAATTTAGAAAAATTGTTAAAAATTGCTGCTCGCTTGTAGGGAAAAGTGGATGAGTTGCCATAGAAATGAAAAGTTCTCCCAATCGAATGATCCGTGGTTGTCGGAAAAGTAAAATTTATATTAGATTTTATTATTTTTAAGAAAAATATATAGCTAATATTTTAGTGTGGTATTTTTTATGTTTATTTAAGCTTATAATATTTATTTTTTCAGAATTATAAACTTCAAAATGGTTTTTATCAGTTTTAGTGTTTTTTCACATTCAAAATACCACTTCTTCCACAATTATTTACCAATCACTTTCATTTCTAATATGTGTCTTATATGTAATGCATGTAACAAAATTAGAGATTCATTTTGCTGTAAATTGAATGCTTCTTTTTTTAAAAAATTGAAATGTGGGAATTATTAGGCTTTTGGTTGAATTTTAACATATATATCAACATTTTACGATCTTTATTCTCCAAAACTAATTAAGGTATTGTAAAATCGATCTTTAAAGGTGGTTAAAGCATTTTCAGAAATATTACAAAAATTTCATGTCAAAAAGTTAGTATCACAAAAAGAGCAAAATTTTAAAAATTTCCAAATTTTTTTTAAAAAAATTAAACATTGTAAAATTGTGTGAAAATAATGTGTTCAAAATTTTATCTCGTACCATTTTCTTAAATATAAATATTATATGAAATGCTAAAAATATAATTTTTAAATACATAAATAAAAAAAATGCTCAAAGCGTGCCGAGTTCTTTTAAACACTACCTATTATCCTTTATTGTATATGTACAATGTTATGTTAGATTGTATTTGTTTAATCTGTTAAAAAAATTTTTTTAACTTGCCACACTATTTCTTGTATATATTCTCCCACGTGTAAATTACTGCTTCTGTTAATATACTTAAATCCTTTTTCAAAAACTAGTTCCACTTAGCAATCAATCATTTATTCTTGATCAAATTCAAACTTGGCATAAGTTAGTCAAGACCCTATTAACTTTATTTGTGTTGTTATTGATAAAAAACAGAAAAGAATACCCAATTTACATTAATTACTATGATTTTTGATCATTAGATATAATTATGAAGACTTTAAAACCATAAAAAAAAAAAAGAATTTCCGTGCGCCAGATTGGGAAAACTGCCCACTGTGCGTCGCACTGTTCAGCTACATGAGGGCTTTTGGGGATCGACCTCGTAATTTTGAACCATAGTCAAGTGACGAGGACGACACTCAGCTGGCACCCCCTCTCCTAACAACCACACCACACCAATGGGAGGACGTTTGAGCTCTCGACAGATTTAACGAGAATCGCTTCCTTACACGGCGGGTCTTTAGTGGTACTGGGCTCGAACTCATGACATACCAACCATGATCCGATACCCTGATTACTTGGCTACCGCGGTCACCTTGACTACGGGGATAATTAATGTTAGAATAAGTATCGTATTTATAAGCCGAGAATTTTTGAAATTTTTTTTAAAGTAAGAGGGTCGGCTTATAATACACACTGATTTTCTAATCTTGGAAAATATTCTACCCATTTTTACCATCGTCTTCATTTTCAAATTTTACGAAAATTTTAAGACATTTGAAAATTACAGAATCTTCCCCCTGCCCAGTTTGGCTTGTATAAGGGTTTTTAGTTTTGTGTAAATTTTTGAAGAAAAAAATGTACTCTCGGCTTACATTCGAAAATATATGGTAATTGCTATAATTATTTTTAAAAGTATTTTATTTTGCTTATAATCAGATAATTATTGATCAAGTAATAACTGTACAACTTTTGACAAAATCTAATATTAAGTAAAATGAATTGATCTTTTTTCCATTGAATGTTTCCTTTATAAATATTGATATATATATTAAAATTTTATAAATAATAAGTATTTAGTGTTTCGAAATACTCTTTTTCAGTCAGCAAAATATACAATGTTGATATAAATGATGTGGTTATAAGTAAGGTGATAAATCGTCCTCCTTTAGAGAGGACAGTCCTTCTTTTATAGATTCTGTCCTTCCTCCAAAAGTTTCCTCCTGTTCAATATTTTAAAACTAATCTGTTAATCTCTGTATTCAGAGATGCCAGGTCTAACTGTTACGTACTGTTTATTCATGTGCCGGTACAGTATGAATTATCAGAGATATTAATGAGTTTTGCACATATATTCAGGTATTTGTTTTCCACAAAAAGCTTCAACAGATTGATAGTGAACATATTTCAGCTACACAAATTAGTCTTGTTTTGAGCGGTTTTGTCCTTCAATAAAAATCCCGATTTGAAGAAAACTTTATTTCTTTAATAATAAAAAGAAAATTGTTAAACTTAGAAGAATCAAATCCTGGCAGAACGGAGAAGTTTAGAAGAAGCGCAGAACTTTTATCAAACGTGCTTCCAATATGTCGAAAAATGGTCTTAAACAAATATTACAGGAAATAACAGTTTTCAATGGTGTTTTTTGACTTCATCGCAAGTAAATTTGGGCAGATATAGAAAATTGTGTTGAGTCTTTATCGAAAGAAATTCCTGATATTAAAATCTATGACAATTGTGTGAAAAAAAAATTAAGAGACTGAATGTATATTTATATTCTAATAAACTGAAAAAATGGGAAAATCAACATGTTGAAATTGATAAAAGAGCAGAGAAGATGGGTAGAAAGATTTAACCATTTCAAAAAATGAACACATTACGTATGAAAATGTAGTTATTCTTGTTGAATTTACACTGTGCTGCCCTGGAACTAATGCAGCAGTTGAAAACTGGCGTAGCTAGTTCTGAGGGGGGCCTGTATCAAAAATCCTTCGAGGACCTATTTTAGATATAAGAGCTTTGTTAGTGGGATTGTAGTTGGGGCCTCTGTAGCTCGGGGGCTCCGTATCATTGATATCGGTGATACGGCGGTGGCTACGCCTCTGTAGTTGAAGCCGTTTTTGCAATCGGTAATGACTTTTGACAAGTGAGAAATCAAGATTGAATACTGGTACTTTAGCTGTAGCGCTTTTCGTAAAGTTCAATATGAAGGATATTTCTTACTCCAAAATTTTCGATATATTAGAAAATAATATACTGACAAAAAAAAAAAATCATTCGATGGAAAAATACTAGTTTAAGTAAATAATTGAAGGGGATGTAAGAGTAATTAGTGTATTTTGTATGAGTTCATAATATGTTTTATATATTTACGCTGTAATTTTTTCTTAAATTTTTCGTCCTCCTTTTATTGTAAAAAAATTGATCACCTTATTATAAACCCTATGGTTACTTCCTCCTACTGGTCTCTCATGTCGCATTTTTAAAATTTAAATTATTCAGTAGCAAACGATTTTTCAATTCCTACTATTAGTTTACTTTCTCCCCATATATA
The DNA here is from genome assembly GCA_019973935.1 of Trichonephila clavipes. Lineage (NCBI taxonomy): Eukaryota > Metazoa > Arthropoda > Arachnida > Araneae > Nephilidae > Trichonephila > Trichonephila clavipes. The sequence continues at coordinate 126,916 of BMAU01015563.1, forward strand.
TATATTGGAGTAATTCTTAGATTGACAGGAGAAATGCAACGTGTAGCCGTTTATCATTTTGTATTTTATTTCAGCAAAGCCGGCTGTATTCCAAGCCATGACAAAACGAGTCCTATTTTAAGCGTCGATCAGGAGCCAGTGTGTCGTTCGCTCACGTGGTTCATCGTAAGTTTGCCAGAGTGGAAGTCAAAGTCCTTATGCGGGAGGCGGGTTGAGTTGTTCTGGTAGGTTTTACCCCAATTGACACTTGAAGGGTTGGGGATTCATCATATATATACATATATCTTGTTCAAATTTTCAATCGTTAGTGCAATATACTTTCTATTCATCCATTCAAGTTCAAATACATTTTTTAAACTTACAGTGGATGACACTTGATGTTAAAACATTTTTTTCAAATATTAATTCATTAATTAGATTAAAAAATGAATAAATTGTAACGAACAAAAACAATAGTCCAACAGCATATATAAAAAAGCAAATCTTTCGCTGGGACCCTATAGTGCAATGGATAGCGCGTTGGACTTCTAATCCATTGGTCATGGGTTCGATTCCCACCTGAAATGACCTAATTTCTGAGAATGTGATTTCTTTTTTACTCTGCTACTTTATTGAAATAATAAAATTTAATTCTTGAATAAATAGTAACAAACGAAGGGGGAAAAAAACAGTCCGACATCCTATATAGCAAGGAAGATGGAAAATCACTTTCGCTTTTGCCACTTAATACTGTGATTCTATTATATATACAAAGGGTTTTTAGAGGTATAGAACTTTAAATTGCAATAAAACAACGATGTATAATTCGATTGACATGATTTTTTTTTTTTTTATTCGAAAGATAATCTTGTGGCATTACATTTTAAATATGATTTCTGGCATAGGACTGCCACGGCTGGCTCGGATGTAGTCCAATCTGGACGTCCAATTTTCGATGACTTTTTCCAACATTTGTGGCCGTATATCGGCAATAACACGGCGAATGTTGTCTTCCAAATGGTCAAGCGTTTGTGGCTTATCCGCATACACCAATGACTTTACATAGCCCCACAAAAAATAGTCCAGCGGTGTTAAATCACAAGATCTTGGAGGCCAATTTACAAGTCCAAAACGTGAAATTAGGCGGTCGCCAAACGGGTCTTTCAATAAATCGATTGTGGCACGAGCTGTGTGACATGTTGCGCCGTCTTGTTGGAACCACAGCTCCTGGACATCATGATTGTTCAATTCAGGAATGAAAAAGTTAGTAATCATGGCTCTATACCGATCACCATTGACTGTAACGTTTTGGCCTTCATCGTTTTTGAAGAAGGATTCCACCAGCCCATAAAGCGCACCAAACAGTCAGTTTTTCTGGATGTAACGGTGTTTCGACATACACTTGTGGATTAGCTTCACTCCAAATGCGGCAGTTTTGTTTGTTGACGTAGCCATTCAACCAGAAGTGCGTTTCATCGCTAAACAAAATTCGCTTATGAAAATCGGGAACAACGGCAATCTCGTTTTGGGCCCTTTCGACGAATCTACGCCTTGCTTGATCATATTTAAAATGTACTGCCACAAGGTTATCTTTCGAATAAAAAAAATTCATGTCAATCGAATAATACATCGTTGTTTTATTGCAATTTAAAGTTCTATACCTCTAAAACAACACCCTTTATTTATAATATTTAGTGTCACTCTTAGATTAGAATACATGTACAAAATTGTTTTAAGAATATTATTACAATAAAAAATGATTTAAGTACAATATTTTGACAGAAAATGAACATAGGATGACCCACTTTCAATATACTCTCCTTTTGTTAAAAATGCTTCTATTATAATAATATTTTGTCTGTATATAGCTCAGATCAGTGGCGCACACAAGGGAAGGGTCCTGGGGGTCCGGACTCCTCCCCCAAAACCCTTGATTTTTTTCCGATTGATTATAATTCTAAGTATATAGTACGTAAAATTTAATTAATTACTTGTTATTAATGATTAATTTTATTAATTAATGCTAATTATTTATTCAAAAATTAGTTTTTTATTGTGTTTTGTTCCCGAAAATCGACAAAATCAAAAGGAGCATGATACACAAGAATGGTGAACTTTCAACCCCGGACCCCCCCTTGAAAAATTCCTGTGTGCGCTACTGACTCAGACTAGAGGCTCAACTAGAATTTTTGAAAGAAGTGGATTTATCCATGTTTATCCAGAGGGGAGAAATTTTAAGAAAAAAACGCCGATAATTATTTCAATTGGTAGTAACTCTGAAAGTAATGTGTGAATTTTTCAAAAAAAAGAAAATAGTTCAGACTCTGGAGAAGTCTTTACTTTATATAAGCAAGATAGTATTATTTTAGAAGCAATTTTTATAAAAGGAGAACATTTTAAATAAAGGATATTCTAAGTTGATTTTTCGCCAAAATATTGTATTTAAATAATTTTTTTTTTGTCAAAATGTCCTTAAAACAATTTTATACATGTATTCTAAGTGACACTAAATATCATGAAAATTATCCATTTATGCGCCTTTTTAAAATCATGGTTCTGAACGTAGTCGCATACCTTAAGCATACTCATCAAACGGCATCACTGACTGTAACACAAACAGTGAAAGTAATTTATATACATCGCATACATTACACGCAGCGCGACCAAACAGTTCCATCCCAGATCTTCACTGTTTACCCATTTACCATAATCCATCCCACATTTGAGAGAGAGAAAGAAGCGAAAACTTTTTAAAGAAGGCAACCTTCGGCTGGCATGTCGGAGGCGGATTTGGGATGGCTGATTAGCCAAGAATTCAGGTGTCCGCGATAAGGCAGCAAAACTCGGTAACCGGAACGCACCGAGACATCTGACCTCAAACGGGCCTTTTGTTGCTCCCTGGGGAGGGAGGCCTTACGAAGGGAGGGAGAGAACTTGCTTGTCAGGCTCCTTCCGTTGAGGTGGGGGGTTGTTTTAGGGTACAGGAGGTAGATTTCCTAAAATGATTGTACCGTGCAAAAATTGATATTGGGTAAGGTTAAAAAGGAGCGTAATTTATTTTATGAGCGATCATTCGTACGGGAAAAAAAGTAGTCTGTATATTATTGTTTAGGAGAAGGAAGTTTTATTCTAATTTTTTTTTTTGTTTTTTTGAGGGGAATTGAGATAACCTGATTTGAAGCCTATTTAATAACAGAAACGTTTACCTATAATTTTAAAATATTTAACTTTAAGTATTGCTTTTAAGAGTCACATTTTATAAATGTAACATTATTCTAAATTATTAATTTATTACTTTCTTATATATTGCAGGGGTTTTTTTTTTTATAAACTAGTGTATTTACTTAAAATTTTTTTAAAACTGAAAATAAAATTTTCAAAAAATAAAATTTGCCTTCTCAAACCTCAAATTATCATAATAATTTTAAATACAAAAGTAGTTGTTAATCTTTCCACAGAAAAAAAAAAGTTTTTTTTTATTATTAATTTGACAATTAATTTTAAAATAAAACTAGAAAAAATGCGATTATACTTAAAGATTTTAAATTATTTTTTTTACTTTTATAATTTTGAGCTCAAGTAGTTTATATATATGTACTCTCTCATGAAAACTATTGAAAACTAAAATTACAACGAAGAAAAGTAAACACCAAACTTGTTCTAAGGACCAAGTGCAAAAGGAAAAAAACATGATTAAATTTGTAGGCAATTTGGGGATTTAGGGGTATCCAGGGTCTTCGAAATTAGTACGTACAACCAGAGCCTCGGGCAGCTAAACCAGTCTCATCCGGTTAGGCACGGAATCGAATAGTGCTTGGATGACAGACACGAGCAAATTATTTCATGCTACTTCAAGTCTAGACAACACTTATCAATCATAGCGGCTCGACAGCGGGAGCGGCCAAGTCTCTAAGCAACTTATGACTAGATCTTTGTAACGCGAGAGAGATTTGGAGAACGGGCTGACCAGGGCAGCAGTAGAACATCTACTGTGCCGAGGAAGGTCAGAACACGACGGGCAACATGCAGACTTGTGTTATTCTGATGAAATATGACGTCTCCAAGGCCTCAAAGATAGGGCACAGTCTTAAGACTCAAAAAATGTAACGCTGGCAGTTCAGATTCCTGACAACTCGAACCAGTGGCGTATACAGACATTTATTATAGGGAGAGGGGTTAAATTCTCAGAAACACCTAGACAGAAACGCTGAGAGGTATTCTCTACAGTAAAAATTAGCTATTTTTGTCATGTACCCAATGGCTACTCATAACATCAGACCAGTTGTAGGGTCCATAAGAAAATATCAAATGCAAGCAGGCCACATGTGTTCTCCTCAGTGCCTTTAGACACTGAGGCACTGAGAATCGGGACTCGCCTGAAAAGCGATGTGGTGCCACCCAGAGGCGTAACGGATAATATAAGGGACCCCCTACAAAGTCAGGTTTTGAGTCCCAAGCTGGATCTTACAAAAGGTACGTACTTGGCATCAATCAGACATTGGGCACCCTAGAGTTCTGAGCCCCATCGCAATGCGGAGGTGTACGTTACGCCACTAGTGTGCCATCCTATATCCATTTTTGTTGTTGGGCGGGCCATTGTCGTTACGAATCTTTATACTGCCATGTTAAAGGATGACGCAATAATGGTCTCAGTGCAGACAGTCCAGGCTACTCCAGACGTCAATACCATCGTGCTGTAAACAAGCCCACTTCCCGACAGAAGGTCTGTTATGTGGCTGTACTATATTGCAATGCAGACCTGACAGCATATCTGTTCTCTTGGGCATAGATTGATTGATTGATTGAATATTAACGTCACACTGTTCAGCTACACGAGGGCTTTTGGCGACGAACCATGGTCAGTGACGTTTGCACCCCCTCCCAACTACCACACCAAACAAATGGGAGGACGTTTCAACTCTCGACAGATTTAACGTGCATCGTTGCCCTACATGGCGGGTCTTAAGTGGTACTGGGCTCGAACTCGTGACAAGGCAAGCCATGATTCGATACCTATACCACTCGGCTACCGCGGCCTCTCTTGGGCATAGAAGAGGGATGCTGTGGAGATCTTGTATGTTGTACAGTATGACTCTCCCGAACACCTCAATTCCATATTCACATTTGAGTAATTGGATTTTTACCATTTCGAGTAGAAATATTGCGAAGCGTCAAACCGCAACCTCGGTAGACCAGTGGCACACTCAAGGGGGGGGTTCCCTGGGGTCTGGACCCCCCCAAAGCCCTTGATTTTTTTTCCGATTGATTATAGTTCTAAGTATATTCTACGTAAAATTTAATTAATTGTTATTAATGATTAATTTTATTAATTGATGTTAATTATTTGTTCAAAAATTAGTTTTTTACTGTGTTTTGTTCCCAAAAATCGACAAAATCAAAAGGAGCATGATACAAGAATGGTGAACTTTCGATTCCGGACCCCGCATGAAAAATTCCTGTGTGCGCCACTGCGGTAGGCCATGATCTTGATATTAGCTAGTTTAGATATAAGATTATTATTTTCTTCTTTTAAGAGACATGGCACGATATTCTCACAGATACTAACATTCAAGTCCGATTTCAGATGAGAAACCTGCTCCGTAACTTGCCTTTTATGCAGAATTGGAGATGCCGCTTCTCCCTTCCACGTAGTTTGCGCTTAAATACCAATTGTTTGCATATTCCAGCATCTTCTCCCTTTCATGGAAATATGATGCTTGTAACCCCTCTCCTTCATTGTACTGCAATTTTAACGGCCAGCAGCAGTGGCGTAAGTAGAGGGGGTGGTCCATAGCTCCGGACTCCCCCCCCCCATAACCCTTGAATTTTTTTCGATTGATGATAATCCTATGCATAAAGTACTTAAAATGTAATTAAGTATTTGTAATTGTTTATTTTACTAATTCAATAATTTACTTTTTACTGTTTTTTGTTCTCCAAATTGACAAAATCAAAAGAATACGTTTGGCGTCGTATTGAGGTATGATACGAGAATTGTCAACTTTTGATCCTGGACCCCCCCCTCCGAATATTTTTTGTGTGCTCCACTCGACAGAAGTGTATATATATGGTCATTACTATACCCAGCACAGTATCAATTGATACACAGAGTACCAATTATATTTCCTTTTTTAAAAAATTAAATATTGAATTTCACTCATTCCATTTCTTTGTAAATATTTTCATGTCTCTCCTCTTATTTTATGAAGAAACACAGAATTACGTATTTTCTTCTCAGTTATAAAGAATAGAAAGGAGGAAAAAATTGCCGTCTCTCAGCATTTCTAAACTTTCCGCAAATTAAGAAGACCTTTTTTTTTTAAAAGATAAATTACAGCCATTTCAAATTTAAATAAAAAAAATTAAGCAATATCCCGGCATTTGTAACTATAAAACCGTTATATTTTCGAAAACTACTCAATTTTGTCCAAATTAATCCAATTTTACTTTTTTGTAATACGTTTTCGTATGAAATATTTTTTACTTTCAAAGACTGATTTATTTTTGATTTTGTCTATTGAAATGAAAAAAATAATGAATATCAATTGAAAAGGGTTTTAAATTTGGAAATTGCAATGTAACAATCAAGCATACGCCCTATACTTATGCGATACTGTATTAATATTAAAATATTCTTATTTATAGAGTAGAACCTATTAATTAAACAAAACATTATTTAAAAATTTGTATTGACCTTCAAACCTCTATGTCCCCAAACCGAAATTACTGGATGCTCCCTTATTTGCTTCTGATAATCTGTGATGTGAAGGGCAATGATTCCTTTTCAGAAGAAGAAATGTTGACCTGTTCCTCCGCTTTCCTAGAATCGCAAAAAATTATAAGAAATTTCGGGTTAACGATATAAAAACTTGTTCCATAACTTCCTGAGTTTTTCAATTTGCATTTAATATCAATTCGCTTCGGGACAAAATAGTTTCACATCTATCAGAATCCCGAATGCGGCTTTATAGAAGTATGCAATGATAATTTTCAATCATCAATAATCAAGTACGTATGGTTTTGCAATTCTTTGTAAGATGCGGTTTGGGGCCTAAAACCAGATTTTCCGTGGTGGTGGTGGGGGGCAAAATCTCCGTTACGCCACTGGGCAGACGAGCAACAAAGTCCTTTTAAGGTATCCGACTACGTTCGGAGCCGTGATTTAAAAAAAGCGCATAAATGGATAATTTTCACGACATTTAGTGTCACTTAGATTACAATACATATATAAAATTGCTTTAAGGACATTTTGACAAAAAAAAAAAAATTACTTAAATGCAATATTTTGGCAAAAAATTAACTTAGAATAACCTTTTTTCAAAATGTTCTCCTTTTCTGAAAAAAGCTCCTATTATAGTAATATTTTGCCTGTATATAGCTCAGACCTCTCTACAGAGGCTCAACTAGAATTTTCGAAAAATTCACATTATTTTCAGAGTTACAATCCATTGAAATAATTATCGGCGTTTTTTTTCTTAAAATTTCTCCCCTCTGTTGTCGTAAAACATGGATAAACCCATTTCTAAGTTATATATTTCAAAAATTCTAGTTGAGCCTCTGTACAGAGGTTTTGAGCTATATACAGGCAAAATATTATTATAACAGAAGCATTTTTCATAAATGGAGAAAGTTTTGAAAATGGGTCCTTCTATGTTCATTTTTTGTCAAAATATTATACTTAAATAATTTTTTATTGTAATACTATTCTTAAAACAATTTTATATACATTTTCTAATTTAAGTGACACTAAATATCATAAATATTATCCATTTACACGCTGTTGCAAAATCACGGTTCCGAATGTAGTCGGATACCTTAAGCTGTCACTACGTCTAGATACACCAATTTCTTGTGATGGTCCATAAAAAAAAAAGAGTGTGTGCCACGATAGAAGTGATAACTTCAAATTTTAAAATGTTATTTCAGTGATTAGTGAGGTGAATAAAAAACAAGAGGATATTATATTAGTATTGTTATATAAAATTGTTTAATCATATGTCTGTACTCATAAAGTAATATTTTTTGCTAAATATACATATTTAAGAATTAATTGTATTCTAAGATGGAAACAATAGGTTTATGGTAGCTGAAATAGGTTATAAATACTTTAGATTCAAAAAATTATTTAAAAATCTAAAAAAAATCTCCGTCAAGCGTTGTTGTCGTGCTTTCATTTGGATCATTTGACATAATTAAATTGAATTTTGATTTTAAAAAATCTACTAAAAGCTTTGATTTGTCTTTTGAAAAATCTACATTAAAATTCCCACTTAAAATAATAGGCAATTTGTTCAGAAGAGTTGATCTGGCTTCACACAAAGTGTAGGCAACTAAATTTTTGTGAATGAATTCGATATAATTTTCTTTACATTTTGATTGGGGGAAATATAAATAGTAACCATTAGAATTATTTGTCAATTTTCTGCTCTACATTCCGCTGGACACATTTCTCCGATACATGATTTATTAAACCCAAATGATTCAGTAGAAAGAATCCCGCAATATCTGTGAACATTTTTAAGCCTCCTCTATCCAGAAGTCTCAAATACTTTGACCCTTCGATATTTTCTGAATCGAAAATGATTTTTTCATATACAACAAATCTATACTTGTAATCGTAGCATTCGAATTTTACATTATGAATGCAATAACCCGCTTTGTACTTTAAATTTGATACTCTTCTCTATTGAAATATTATCTATTTTTAAATTTCTTAAGCATTGTCTCTTTTGAAGTTTAAATCAACTGTTCATCTTTTGGGAAACAAAAAATCGAAACGTAAGGTTGCCAAGTTTATTTGATGACCAGTTGGGCAAACAACAATAACTATGCATTAGTATAAAATGTGTGCAGCTTTAGGTTAAGTAATTAATAACATTTTTAAGTTAATTAAGATTTGACAAAATATACAAAACACTAATTTCTCATATAAAACAAAATATCTTAAATTTATACATAATTAGGGATATTGGCATAAATGCATCAATTTATTATATCGTGCCCTCAAAACTAAAAAAAAAAGAAATTCAATAATGACACAAGAATAATGTTATACAAAAATATAAATACCTTTCTTTACAGTTATTCCTACTGATATATCTTGAACAGTGTCGCACACAGGAATTTTTCAAGGAGGGGGTCCGGGGTTGAATGTTCACCATTCTTGTATCATGCTCCTTTTGATTTTGTTGATTTTCGGGGGAAAAACACAGTAAAAAACTAATTTTTGAATAAATAATTAGCATTAATTAATAAAATTAATCATTAATAACAAGTAATTAATTAAATTTTACGTACTATGTAATTTAGAATTATAATCTATCTGAAAAAAAATCAAGGGCTTTTGGGGGGAGGGCTCCGGCCGCCAGGACCCCCCTTGTGTGCGCCAGTGATCTTGAATAATAAATACACGTGGGAAGATGAAATAATTAAACAAGCATACAAGAAAGAAGACTGAGTACTAAAAATTCCCGGGGAGAGCGTCCCTCATTTAGTCATGTGATTTCTTTTTAGGGGTGGACAATCTTCTCGGAACAAGTTTTCCGAATACAGGCGAAAAAAGCCGAATGAGAGTTACATTCCCGAGCGTGAGGTTCATTCAAGTTCATTCTTCAGCAAATCGTGCCAATAGAAGTTGTCACTTCAAAAATCATCCAACGGCTTGCGATCTGGTGATCGTGGGGCCATAGAACCTGAACCCGTTTCCGATCCGGTGTTCGGGGGAATGCCAAATCTAGCCAATCACGTTATAGAGCACAAAAGGGCTCAGAAGCTCCACCATGAGCCATTATGTGCATCATCATTTCTTCATCCCCACGCATCATCATTTACCGTATTTTCCTCGTAAACTATAGATCGTGCAGGAACAACTCATTGAGCATTTTTTATGTATTTACAATGAGGAATCCGGCTGTACAGAGTTTGGGAGCTATTTTTGGGACACTGTATATTTCCAATTGCAAGTGGAATGCTAAGACATATGATGTAAGTTGTACTTCCTTTCCCAGATAATATCTCCAGATATCTAGTTTTATTAAAAATGTTTTTATAATCTGCATTTGTTATTTTCGAACCACACGTCAGAATTTCTTCACATTACCAATATTTCTCGTTTTGATGTGGTAAATAATACGACGCGACCAACAAACCATTTGATTGAAACCACTTCAAACGATTGTAAAGCAGTGCTTCTCAAACTTTCAATATTCGCGACCCAATGTTCAATCATCCTTTTCATCGCGCCCCCTCTATATAATAACAATGTATTGAATTCAATAATACCATACTTTGACACTAAAGCTGCAATACGACTTTAACCTCTTATTTGCCGCCGACGTATATAAACGTCTTACTCAGCCAAAGCATCAATTTTCTGGACGTATATATACGTCTTTCCGAAGTACGATCTTTTCCGTGCTCTGCTATCCATAAAATTATTTCGAAGGCTTTGAAATGAAATAAAAAGCTCTTGACAGTGTCTGTGAAGGATTTACTTATTTCAGAGGATTTTTTTGCTTATTTATTCCTTTTCTTCCCCCCATCAAAATACAGGCACTTACGTGAAAAACGGTGACATTAGGGAGCGAATCGCTCAACTTTTAATTGAAGGAATTCATCATAAACCGTACAAATTATAAAGATAAGTGTTGAGAGAGATACAAGCCCATGGGGTCATTGGTAATTATCAAACTGGTTCTTAACTTAGTATTGTTAAATAATCTTTTGTTTTCAACTTTTCAATATGCTCGCGCCCCTCTCGTAGAGTGGTCATGCCCCCAGGCACGCCCCACAGTTTGAGAAACGCTGTTGTAAAGTATACTTGCGAAATTTATCGTGCGGCATTCAATAGCTGAATTATGTTTAGCCAATCGAAGATTTTGTAAGAAAAGAGCTTGTTACATTTTGTGGGGAAGACTACGTATTGATAAGTCTTTAAACGAATAATGAGAATGTGGAACATGATGACTGGAAGATGGATTGCTGATAATTTTACATCGGAGAATTATTTACACTTTGTATTAGACAAGATGTTCATGAAATAAATATTTTCTGAAAATTTTCGATGTAGAACACGATCTCATTCGTTTCAATATTAACAGTTTTGATGATATATAAGTTTGTTTTTTTCGCACAAAAGAATAATTTTAATAAATTTTATTTACTTTTTTCTTTAATACGATATTTACATTGGTTACTAAGGAAATTTTAGGTTTAGTTGAGGAAATGCCACTTGTGTGAAACAGTAATTTTAGGAAAAATCTAAATATTTAAATTTTACATTAATTATAAAATGTATCTTTTGTCTCAAGAATGATCTTGGGTTTAAAAAAAGAATCTACACACACACACACACGTTTCCATATTTTATTTTAAAACAGAAGACGAATTGCAGCGTCAGTTGTTAAAGGATTATTTATGACAAGATACAAGTTTTTGAAAAAATAAAATAAAGAAAACTTACATACATAAAATTTTCTTCTGTTGTCTAATTACTTCTGGTGTTATTTCTTAAATACATGCTTTATTCCTATTTTGTCATTATAATGATCAAGGAAATATCACCAGACGTCCACTGACCGATTTTATACTTTTTATTTTTACCCATCTACAGAATATTTTTAAAAATACTGTAATTGTTCATCTTTTTTTTATTTAGCAGAATCCTCTATGAATCAATCTTTCCTAATGACTTGTATACACTGAATTTCAAGGTAATTCTTTCTCAATTGTATTTTTCAAAAATGGATTAATCTTTCAAACCCCTGATAAATGTATACTTGTAACACTTACAAAACGCAAATGCTTTAAAATAATTTTTGTATGAAACAAGTGAGGAACTTGTAATTCAGATAACATCATGCGATATACCTACAGCATTTTAAATATTACAAAAATAATATAGAATCTCACCTGTGGTATGTAATTTTTAAGGGAAAAAAAGTATGATTTATTTAGTGAAAAAAGAGTGTAATATTTCAGATAAAAACCGTATATAAAATTTTCCACTTTGGAGGAATTGATGCTTAAATTTTCTTTTTAGAAGTTTTTTTGTATAAATTATTATCATTTTAAATTTACTTTAAGAACCCTTATCTTTTGGAAGGAGGGAGGCAAATTTATCAGTGGCGTAACGTACAACTCGGCATTGCCGAGGGATCCAGAATTCTAGGGGGGCAAAGCCTGACTTTGCAGGGGGCCGTTACGTCAATAACATTCATTCTTGTATTTGATTATATATACATCATAAAAAGTTAGGCTATTTTTTATGAGGAACGTAAGTATTCCATTCCATTTTCTTCCTCTTTCTTTTTTGAATACAAAAGTCTTCATTTTTGTACTGAACTTACTTATAGCTTCGGCTATCCGGAATATAAGTTTGTAAAATGCTTATTCAAAAGATTATGAAGCAATTTGAAGTGTCAGGAACGAATTCGATAACAATAACAAAAGAAAAGCTTCGACAGCACTGTGAATGATATAATAAGAAGTAGCTTTCAAAATTGATTTATTTTTCTCATTGACTTTTAGATTAAAATAATTATGTTCCAGGTATGTGCGTACTACAAGTTACGCATCAATGCCAATTTTTTGTTGACCCAAAGAACAATGAAACTGGACTGACAATGCAAGGTGATGTACCTTGCAGTCTTGTCAAACATTTTCACTTAGTACAATTAATGATTGCAAGGGTTATATATATAAATATATAACCTCTGCCAGTAACGCACACAGGAATTTTTCAAGGGGGGTCCGGGGTCGAAAGTTCACCATTCTTGTATCATGCTCCTTTTGATTTTGTCGATTTTCGGGAACAAAACACAGTAAAAAACTAATTATTGAATAAATAATTAGCATTAATTATTAAAATTAATCAGTAATAACAAATACTTAATTTTACGTACTTTATACTTAGAATTATAATCAATCGGAAAAAAATCAAGGGCTTTGGAGGGGGGTCCGGACCCCCAGGACCCACTGTCCTTGTGTGCGGCACTTAACTGTGCATTTTTTAATGCAATGTTCAGGTAAGTTACTTTTATCTTGTAGTGGATTTAGACATTCCATCCATTACTTTCAATAGGTTTTTGCTCAGTATTATTAGCATAAAGGGGGAAGGTTGGCTCGCCACAAAACATGCTCAACCCCACTTTTATATAAATCATTTTATAAATACTGCAGCATCTATTTCTTAAATTTTAATTTCTCATATGACCTTCAATGTATGGTTTTGTTACAATCTCAGTATTTTTCGGTTTTGATTGAAAAATGCTCGTCTCTCATTTGTAGAGAATTTAGACTATATATACATAATGATAAACTTGTTCTTATTCATCTTGTATAAAAAAATATCTTTTATACACGCACACATTTTTCATAAAAGCATGTTAAAAATCTCTCGTTATTTTTAAGGATGAGAGTGATTGATTTTTAATTTACTTATTTTTGGTATACTAGTCAAAATTAAAATTCTCAATTGTTTTAGTCCAGTGGTTGCTAAACTTTAGAGCAGAGTTTCCCAAACTTTTTTTGTTATAGACCCCTTCCTATGTTTTCCGATATTAGGTAGACTCCTGCGTACATAATATTGAATTTTTGCAAATTCATAAACTTAAATGTGTTTTTGATAGCTAGTATAGAGCGACTTACTATAAAAGATTTAAATTTTTAACTGTAGTGAAGCATAGTGTGAAAAACTTGAGGGAAAAAAATACATTTGAGCAATATATAAATGGCTTTGATTGGAGAAATGAAACTGATGCTCTTTAACATATTTGCAACATTTGGCATCAATTTAATTAAGTTTAATACTAAATATCCTCTAGTTTTTGTTGTTGTTGCAAATATTGTGGGCTACAAAGCTGAAATTCCTTTTCATTAGGAAAGCAATTAAAAACTTTCTCAGGATATTCCAAAGATTGATGTGGACAGATTACGGTGTTTATATTATAATAAAATTTTACGTAAATAAATATGCAGCACCCCTGTGTATGTGGGGTTTTTATTCCATTTATTGATAGGAAATTAAAGTTATGAACTGGTTGAATGAGAGCCACAATCGTAGACACCCATTTGCACCTCAGGGACCAACACTCCCCCCCTGTTGAAGTAGACCCCATTGGGTCGATATAGACCATTTTGGGAATCACTGCTTTAGAGCATCTTAGACCCCTAAATGTATAATTTTATAATTGGCGGACCACTAATATGATTGACCACAATATGGCGACCACTTTAACTATACTGTTACTTATTTACATCTTACCGGCTGGGTAGACTTGACTATGGTTCAAAATTATGGTACGTCACCAAAATCCCTCGTGTGGCTGAACAGTGCGACGTTAATATTGACTCACTCAATCACCCGGCTGGGTGGTGTAGTTGGTTTGCGCTGGCCTTCTGTACCCAAGGTTGCGGGTTCGAGATCGGCCATGTCGTATGATCATACGGCATGAAAAACATCCCACGAGTGTCCGTTTGGATAATTATGATAATGTTTGGATTTAATATTTTTTAATACAGCTTTTTTATATCCTGGTTGTAATTACTGGGTGAAGCCCAGTGGCTGAGTGGGAGTACATCGCACTCCCACACAACAGGTCCGAATTTTAAATCCCGGCTGGGAAATGTTGACTCAGCCTTTCATCCCTTCAGTGAGTTGATATATGAGTACCAAGTTTGCTTGGGAACTTTACACTGGAGGTTTCGCGTCAGACGGACCACCTCACCGGAACATCTGCTCATGCGCATCAGGGCCCAAGGTCGCACATACTGAGTTAGGCACAGTAGGCCCTCATGGGCTGTCGCATTTCTGAGTTATTTACACTTCCATCTCACTGAAGAGGAATTTCTTGAAAAGCAAGAACAAATTGGCAATGCAAAGCAATATAAATAAACCATAGTGTAATGCCACCAATTTATTACGGTTGTCAACTCTTCATTTCAATTGCCGTTAGATACTCTTACAAAAGTAGGTCGGAAGAAATTTTGCTAAAAGTAGTAGTTAAAATTTTTTTTAAAAAATATGATCCATATTCCCTTTAATACGATTTGTTAATGTTTGAAAATGAATCTTCATAAAAATATAAATAATATCCCAATTTTTATACGGGCCATCAGTGCTGCGTGGACCACAGGAAAACGACCGCTCTTTTAGTTTGCAAACGTTGAGGTATTTAAAATGCTGGACAAATCCTTCAAATTCTTTATATTTTTTGAGAGTGAAAGAAATTAAATTCTCTCTGTCATGCAATATATTTAAAGAAATTTTTCTATTTTCAATTTTGTTTGAGTGTTGAAACTAATTTTTTATATTCTGAATTTTCCCAGAAAATTCATTGTTATGTACAACACATCATGCTTCATATTCTGATTGATTGTCTAGTGTTTTACAGTCATCAATTTTGACTTTGTCTGACCTGGTGGGGTACATCCCCATCCCTTTCTTTTCAAAATTGGATTTTTATACCTAATTTAACATTTCATTAATATTTTCCTTTAACGTTTACTATTTTATAGTTTGTTTTTTTTTAATATTTTGTTTTCAGTAAATAAAAATATGGTGGGTAGATAAAGATTTTTTAAAAATTTTTAACAAATGTTTGGCGTAGTCTAACCAAACTGGATAAAACCATAGAATTTGTGCCATAAAAACACACATTTACTCACTCACAACACTTAAAATTATTATGGAATAAGAATATTTTTTGACGGAAAGAACAAAACATACACTTTTCTGTCGAAGGCTTTTTTACATTCGCAATTTTGAAAAAAAGAATAAATTTGAAAGTATTAGTCCTGTGGTCTCCAATTCCCGGGACCAGGACCGGTACCGGGGTCCGGGGATCAAATAGGGCTGCGTCTCACAAAGAACATTAAATTATTTCCATTTTATTTACTGTGGTGCATAAACGATAATTTGAATTTCCAAATTAAGCCGTTAATCGGAATCTCCTCCCTTAATACGTGCCGTTTAAAATATTTTAGAAAAATCGTTCTAAATGTGCAAACGCCCTCTACACGGAAACAGGCAAATTTTCAAGGACGAGAAATTTAAATTAAATTTTTATTAGGTGTGAAGGGAGGGGTGATACTTTTGGAATGTTCTGGTTTATATGTGTATATTACACCTCTTCACAACAAAATTACACTCAATACTTACGTGTTATACCGTCGACCAATTCCGACAAATTAAAAGACGTCACCAATTAAAAAAATACTGTCAAATGCTATCATAGTTATTATGTTCGAACATGCATGATAACGGTTTTCTACTATTGGTTTCATATCCCACCATTTGGCGTGTACAAATTTCCTAAATGTCTAGGGAAGTCGGTAAAATCCTAACGCAATATTACTTCAATAAAAAGGAACATTACTTTTTATTAACATCTATGTTTTGTATAAAAAATGTGGTCATTGTCACGAACTCGTGGCTGGTGTGTTATGAGTTCGAGCCCCTGTGTCACTGAAGACCCGCCGTACAGAGGGGCTGATGCACATTGAATCTATCGAGGCTCAAAGTTCTCCCATTGGTGTGGTGAGGTAGTTCTTAGAAGGTGGTGCCAGCTCAGGTGTCGTCCTCGTTCACTTGACCATTTTTCAAAATTACGCTGTCCGTTGCCAATATAGCCTTTGTGTGTGTTGCTTTATTCATTTTTATAAAATACCTTTTTTTGCTTGATTGTTTCATTAAGGTTGCATTGCGAGCCAAAACACATTATCTGTTGGTGAAGGTCTTTGTAATTCTGAATTATGTTTAAGCGTCAAGAGCGACATCTGACCTATTATCTAATTCCCCAAACTTCTACACCACACCAACGTATGGACTTTGAACCTCGACATTTTACATGCATTTGTTTTTCTGCACAGCATTCTGTAAAACGCATTTGATGCGATTAACTATTCACACAAGGTGTTGGAACACCTGTAACTACAAATTAAGACTCAGTTAAACCCGAGAATCGGGGATATTTTTATTTTCTTACAACTCGTATGTGTGACTCATAATGGAATTTTATTTCTGATTTCCATTATGAGGTTTTAATTTAAACTTTTTCCTAATGCAAACAAATATTACGTTGTTTCGATTCTCATGGGGCTAATTTATTACACTTTAAGCTCAAAAATCTTCAAGGACCAAGATAAAATGTTATATATATATTCTGACTTTTTCTTTCAATTCCTAATATTAGCTCATTCTTTCCATATATCTTGTTTAAATTTTCAATCGTTTACAAAACCCATTTTAAAGCACTCAATTGAGCTGAAATTTTAGAAAAACGATTGTTTTGGATGACAATAGGGTAATTTAATTATAATTAATGAAAATTAATCGATTAAAACTAATTATTCAAAGAATTACAGATATATCCAAGTTGGCATCATTTTTGGCGATTTATGTCAAAACTTAAAAAGGTTTTTTTTTTCCCTCACAGTTTAAAGCGTTCATTTGAGTTAAATTTTCCACACACGATTGTTTTGGGTGACAATACTATAATTTAATTCTAATTAATTAAAAATAATTGACTGAAACTAAATTATAGATACAGTCACGTTGGCTTCATTTTAAGCGCCTTGGGTCAAAATTTTAAAAGATTTTTTTTTTCACGTTTTAAAGTATTCAGTTAAGGTGATGGCGGGCCATTAGTTTAACACCTTACATGACATCTAGATGGCGTTGGCTATTGCGAAATTTTTTGGCACAAATATTTGTCTCAAGACTCCCAAGATGGGCAATAAATTTCTCTCTCCGGGTAACCTTTTCAATGAAATTCTCCC
>BMAU01015564.1:0-147500 GCA_019973935.1 Trichonephila clavipes
ATGTTCTTTAAAGGCCCGGCACCATTTGATCCTCGGAGTTGTACTGGTTCACGGATCGGGGGTTGCTTATCACTTCTCTATACGATGTCTCTTCAGTGGCATCGAGATTCGGACCTAAGACTCTATAATACCAGCCACGAGTTCATGATCATGATAGTTTTGCTATCATGGTGATTCAAAAAATGGCCATTAAAATTAATTTTAATTGTTTTCTGAAATATACACCTAAATATTATAGTAATTACCCTCGGTATATTAATCCTATATGCTTATATATTTTTATTAAATTCAATTCATACAATACTTTTATTGAAATTCTTTTATTAACTAGAGTGCTTGTGAAATGTATTTTTAGTGTTAATGAATTATTTACGTATATCACAGAGCAATTTCGAATAATTTAATTACAATTTTTATTTCTGAAACATTAAACGAATGATAATTGTTATAAATATTAATTGATGATCAATATCTCCTACTTACTCTCTTAGAATTAAAATATAATAATTTTTTTTATTCCGATTGTTAAAGATTAATTATTACTTAAGCACTCATATCTATTTCCAAAGAAACAAAAATACAAGCAAGTAATCTTTATTTTCATTATCTTCTTTTATTTATACAAATATACTTATCATTTTATCGAATGAATATTTTATAAGAAATGTATTTCAAAAATCCTTTGCCTGAGGGAAGTGTTTTTCAATTAATTTGCATTTCTGAAATAATTCATCTTTTCATAAATAATCATTATGCTTAATTGATTTTGAATAGCTTTTACATGTAAGCATATATGTATTTTCCATTACTGAAATAAGAGCTATTAGGATCGAAAAGTGAATTATCAGCATCACAGTAAGAATAATATAATAAGACAATTAAGAGAGATGAGTTAATAGCGAAATCCACTTAATTCACTAAAAAATTCATTAGAAATAGAAGGTAAAATTGAGGAAATTAAATGATTAAAATCTTTGTTTTGATCTGAGTTTCTAAATTACTAAAAAAGAAAAAAATGATTCAAGACAAAAAAAATTACACAAAACGATACTTTATCAGCAGATGTAGAATTAATAATACAGGCAGCTCATTAATAATTTTAATTTCTTGTTTTATTAGCATCTCTGACGAGTTTATTGAAATCTCTTTGTCCGGTGGAATTGTAAAAGAGCTTAGAAGTTAAATGTAATAATTCAAAGGAAATTAATTTAGAGGAACATAATTTTAATTTGATGAAAACTTAATTAAATACTTATTTTTTTCGTTTAGATATTATTTTCTTTTTCTTTATACATTCATAAAGAAGTGAGTTTTCTGAAAGTGCGAGGATGATCTTGCAGTATAATGAATGTAAAATTAATAGAAGAATAAAATATCATACCCTGTCCACCGAACAGCTGACAAACCCCCATTGTACGAATTATTCAACTGTAAATACTCATTGCTCAAACTGTGGAATTGAAATTTACATGCATTATACAGTTCTATTTATAGGGACCGCATAAAAAAAGTCGCATTTATAAAATATGCCAATTATTCACGAAATTTATGTAAGAGTACTTCCATAACAAAATAAATAATCAAATATTACACATGGAAACATTTAAAAACATATAGTTCTCAATATGTACAGAGATAAATTTTCAAAATGCACACACATAGTTCATTGCTACTCACCGTAATCCAAAGCCTTGTAATGAATAATTTCAAAATCGTTTTCGTCACTTGAAGGTACTATTTCAATTGATTTATTTTTTGGCATCATAAAGTAAGAGATAAGTTTTTGTGACGAAGGTCGGGTGGTCAGTTGCTTGTAAATGTCGCGATAACCAGATATACATGATTGAAGCTATTTTGGAATTTTATACTCCTTTCTTAATTGGTATCTATTTTAAGAAAAATCTTTTCCAATTTGTTGGAAAGCTGGATCCCTGTGTGTGCATATTTTTATCCACTCTGAAAGAATACGGTTCTTTTTGTCCGTCTCTCAAATCTATCAAATTATTGATTATGTCACTGTTATTGAAAGTTTTGTCTTCAATCAAGCGCGGGTTTCTGGAGTGGTGAGAGAAGGCAACTGAATGTGCATTGTCGGGAGACTGTTTATAACAAATGAATAGAGCATCTTGAAGAGTCTATATTTCAGTGGCGTAACGTACACCCCCGCATCATGGGGGGGGGCAGGACCCTAGGGGCCCTAGGCTTGACACTAACCCTAACTACGTATTTACCAAATTTATAAAATATAAAATATTAAAGGCAAAATCTGGCTTTCAGGAGGGAGAGGGGTTCTAACATTCTTCGTTACGCTACTGGTAAATAGATATCAAACATTACAGTAGCGCCAAAGCCATTGAAATTGATATTCCACCTAAAAAAGGATCGCACAAAATAAATCACACAAAAATAAATTCGCATAAAAAGAGACCGCACAAAAACAGGTTCTACTGTATTTTTTTCCCCATAAAATTCGTTCTTGAAGCTCCTCTTCAGTTAAATTCATCACTGAAGCTGCATTGTTCGACACTTTATTGATAAAGTCTTCGGATTTTGATAAACCTGCAGTTCTTGGAGATTTCTAGGAAGTTGAGTATTAAGTTACATTGTTTGTTAATAAGTCTTTGTATTAGACAACGCTTTTCTTCTCACTCAATGATTCCAGTCCATGCAATCATTGCGATATTTTTCTGCTAGTACTTGAAACAATGTACTATCGTAACCGTATTGGCACCATTATATGAAACGAAGCACATGTTTGCCAATTCAGCACGAGGTCGGCTCGTACTAGCTTAGTGAGTTATCTTTCACGTTGGTATTCTTGCGATTGTACGAAAAAAATTTATTACAGCATCACGAATTTTTTTTTATATATATAGAGAGAGAAAATAAAAATATGTAGTATTTAAAGTTTGCTAAATCCTTTTTCATTAACAGAGTTCGAATATTGATGATTTGCGAATTCTAAAAATTAGTAATAGATAAAAATTTTTTAAAAAAATTGAAGATTCTTTTACTATTTTTTTAAGTTTTTGAATTATGATAATCGAAAATCATTTTTTGCCACTTCAAAAGTATCTTAGAATCGGACAACAGAATCAAGGGACACTAAAAGAAAATACTTATAGGTTTACCAAATTATTCTTAGAAATTGTTTTTTTGATACTTAACCATTCGGCTAAATATCTAAATACGTTACTACAGGGCTATTTATAATCCCCTGCTGGATTTCGAAGCGTTATGGTAAAAACACTAAGACGAATGCAGCAAGAAAGTACATTTGAAAGAATACAGAAGCAATTCAAAATTTGCATACTTATAACAAGTGTTCTATGTGTGAAATCTTAGTGACACCGCATACATCAATGTAATAGTCCAGTTACTGCTACATTCCATTCAATGTGGTACTATCAACATTATTAATAGCATGTGTTATCCTTTCTGTGTTATCCAAAAACTTGCTCTTTTACATAAGACTAAGATTCCCTTTGCCATGTGATATAACAAAACTGCATCAGGATAACACCGAAAAAACACGTGCCCTTCACTAACGTTGATAGTACCATGTTGAGTAGAATATGGTATTAACTGGACTATCTCCTTGATGTATGTCGTGTAACCAAGGTTTCACTCATCGAACACCTGTAAAATATGTAAATAAGACTTGAATTGTTTCTGCATGCTTCAAATGTTCTTTTTTTGCTGCATTCGTCTTCGTGTTTTTGCATTATCGCTTCGAAACCCTAAAGGGAATTATGAATAACCATGTATTTTGTAAAATTTATGCTAAAAAAAAGTTATTGGATATATCAGAAATTAGATGATGAGATTCATGAAACCAAAACAGCAATCGAAATCGCAAGATGAATCAAAGATTTTCGAACAGAGCGTTGTAGAAATCAAATATCAATTATTTGATTAAATAAGATTAACTAGAATTGCACTTACTGTACTAATTGCACTTTGTTTTACAGCAAAAAAAAACTTATGAGCCTAATGATTTTCGAGACTGAGTGAAGTAACTTTTCGTGTTACTAAATCATGGCAAACGTTAAATAATATTCTAGTACTGCTACATGCACTTGGAGAGAGTGTACTGAAAAAGACAATGCATTGATGGAAAGGAATTGAAGAGCTTAGAGGAACGTCATCAATGTTCTACTAGTAAGATGACGTTGATGGATCGTAATGCAGCTCCAATGGTATTGACAAAACTGTGTAGGACAGTGGCATATGAACGATGCTTGACAGCAGTTTTTGACGAGGATTGCTGAAACAATGCTGTTTTATTATCATTTTTGTATGTAACTTCTATCAACATCTTATTATAGATGTCAGAGATTGCAATAGTTTAGCTAGAGAAAACGGTTTATTTGCTCCTACCCCATATTCTCTTTCCATTGGAAGTACATGAATGAAAATAAAATCGTCTAAAGAAAACAATTATTCCATCCCTTACAATCTCATAAGGAATATTATTTAAAAGGTTATGTTACGACAGAGAGAGAGAGAATACATGAGGTGTAGTATTTACTGTAACAGCTTAAGAGATTATCAAATTTCAGTGTTCAGTCCAGCTTTAAATTTAATAGATATTTAACCATTTAATTTTTCAACTGATATACTAATGTCTTGGAGAATTTTAACTGTAAGAATCCGACATTCTTTCTTGAACACTGTTTAGGTCAGCACAGCTACTTAAATTATCCCTTTTTTAACCTGACCAGGAAAAGTCTTTTTGAAAATTGACTAGATTACAGATATGTATTCAATATGCTTGTACGTATATTCCTTAAACATCACTGAACAATCTGTATCATTTGATACCACTTTTTCTGAGATCATTATCAAATTGCTAAGGAATATGTACCAATGAATAAATTTAGTACATCCTTTTTAATTTACCGGTTAGAAATTTTAATAATTAGTATCTTATATTCTGTAATATCTTCCAAAAATTTCTGCCACCTGTTTCATGTTTACATTAGATTTGTAACCTTTGCATTGCAATTTGCTAGAGGAATTATAATGTTTACAGTTTAATAAGTGCATACATTGTTTGTAATACTGACTTTATAAATTAGTAGGTCGAAAAGAATAGTTTATTGTGTGCATGCAGTTTACAAGGAAAAAATTGAAGTACATGTTGTTGTAAGATAGAAAAATAGTCCAAAATTAGCATTTTCACAAATGTTTGAGCGGCTTCCTTTCTAACGAATATCCATTAGTAAATCGGTTATTTCCATAGATTTGTCAGCCTGTTTCCATCGATCAAATTAGTTACAGCATAGATTCTTGATTTTAGCTGAGGGATGGATGTAGGAAATAATGAAAAGTGCACTTAATCCTTTACGAAACTCCATACACTGAAGTCATGTGGTGATCGTGATAGCCACTAAATAACACCTCCACGATCAATCCAAACTGGTATCTCAACATTGAGGTAAGATGTAACGTCGTTGAAGTAGTGATAAGGCTCGTCTCACACATCCCATTGAAAAATGCTAACTCCTGGCATTTTTCCTTTGAGGATTGGCAAGAGGAAAATCTGTAGCATATCCAGGTAATTCCTACTCCAGTCTTTTCAGAGAAGAAAAATGGGCCAAGAACATTCGAGAAACTCACTGTACAAAATACGTTCACCTCTGGATTATCTCTTTCATGTTCTAGGATGACACAGCGATTTTTCGATCCTCAAATGACACCTAACACCTTCTATGAGCAAACTTAGGATATATTCCTTCTAGTCTGACATGAAATGGGCTAATTTTATTTAATATTTCGAAAGTTCTCAACATGCGAAATTGTCCAACTAATTTGTAAACACCCTGTATATTATCAACAATGAAATGTATTTGTTTTTAGCATTAATGACTAAGTATGTTAAATTTATTTATCAAACCTTTGAGTAAGTGCTTTTACATCACGTATTTAAAGTAAATTGTTTAAAAGTGAATATTTTCTTTTAAAATAAATATACACTGTTTTGGCCCATCGATAGCTCTGATTCAATTAATATACTCTTACTCAAGAACACTGTTGGACTGTAAGGTTTTCTATCTCTCTTTATTCCAAAAGCCCACGGCCATCTGGTTATACTCTCTTATATCTTACAAGGGGAGGACACGACTAAGGAAATTCATTTGGGGACGAGACTTTGTGTAACAGTAGTACTGCTAAAGGGTATTCAAACCCCAATGTAATTCCGCCGAATGGCCAGTGAATTCTGAGAAAATAGCCTTCGAAATTCAGACTTAGCTTATATACAAGTTATTTTTTCTCAGATGCATTGTCGCCGTGGCATGATCGTCAGCGTATCGGAGTATCATGCAATGGGTCAGGGTTCGATTCACGCGAGAGGCCACCGTCCTGTTTTTATTTTTTCCTCCATTTTATTTTATTATTTATTTTCAGAATTAAATAATTTTACTTTTTAAAAAAGACTCATTGATTTTTAAATGATATTCTACATAATTATAGTAAGTATTTTATTTTTTAAAACACAAAAACAACTAATATATGGTATAACTAACTAATCTAATTAATTCTATTTTTAAAATTCTTCATTATATCTAAATGACCATAAAATTTTACTTCAGTTTTTAACAAACCGATTTTGATCAAGAAAAAGGCAGCTGTTTTAAAAGAGCAGGTGTTATCCTTTTAAGAACAAATAGTTCTATTAAAAACAAAGAATGCTCCAATAAAATGAGAAATAAGTAGGATAACGGATTTTGGTTACTATACTAGTGATTAAAATTTTTTGCTATTTTTTTTTATTCCTGTTTCTACAATATAACCTTGTTACTTAAAACACATTGTTCTTGTGGTAATTCTTCTTTTATTAACTGCACTACGTGTCAAAAATTAATTCTTTGAATGTTTTTATAATTATCACTCGGGTTCTTGTACGTAATAAAACAAATATGTAAGACAAAGTTATCTTTTTACTTATATTTATTTAACTTTATTTATTGTAATTTAATTTATTTTTACTCTTTATTTATATTTATTTAACTTTCTTTGTTTATTATTTAATTTATTTTTACTTTTTACTTATAAGTATTATTATTATAACTATTAGTTGTTTTGTGTTTAAAAAATAAAATAATGTTAGAATATCATTTAAAAATTAATGAGTCTTTTTTTAAAAAAATAAAATGACTTAATTCTGAAAATAGATAATAAAATAAATTGGAGAAAAAAGATAAAAACAAGAAGTTGGCCACTCGCACGAATTGAACCCTGACCCACCCATTGCACAGTACTCCGATACGCTGACGATCATGCCACGGCGACAATGTATCAGAGAAAAAATAACTTGTATATAAGCTAAGTATGAATTTCGAAGGCTATTTTCTCAGAATTCACTGACCATTCGGCGGAATTACATTGGGGTTTGAATACCCTATAGCAGTACTACTGTTACACAAAGTCTCGTCCCTAAATGAATTTCCTTATTCATGCCCTTCCCTTGTTAGATTGGACACGCCCACTAGCTGATCATTTCACTTCTCTGCATTTGACAAGCGATCACAGCTTTTTACAAGCGACGTGACACTCAACATACACCTTTATTTAGACGTTTTTTGGTTTAAATTTTCTTAAAAAGTTTTCCTTAAAATATTAAATAATTCATATTTGATATAAATAATTCATATTGATTAATAATACTTATTTGAGAGATTTTATCTTTTAAGCTTTCTGTGATAAGACGTCTAAACACAATTATAAAGAATATTAAACCACACATGGTTAATTTTTCGCATTCATTCTACAAATCATTATATATATAATCATGTTTATTAATTTTTTAAAACAAAATGTACCTTGTAGTTAATAACTCCATTGGAAATATAATTAACAGGCGTCACTTAGGCCTTTGCCATGATGAATTTCGTTTTCCGTGATCTGACCTTTGCCGATTAGGTGGCTTTAGTAACACACAACAAAGCTATCCTTTTTATACCCGGCGTATAACGTGCACCTGCAAAGTTCGATCTGATTTTTTGAGTTAAAAGGGCACCTTATACGCCGGATTTTACGGTAATTTGATAACTTATAAATTTTTTATAAGCGAATTACTCATGATATAATAAAGAAAGTTCAAATGAATTTAATTAAATATAGTAAAAGTAAAACAAAATTTTATAAATAAAAAGATTAAAAGCAACATACTATTTGTTGAAATTATGTGAGCCTTATAATCTAATTCTTCTTGTTTCAATCATTACCCAATACAATTACTAAGCAATATATTTTGTTTAATAAACTACAATTTTTTTGTCATTTTTTGCCTGCCAATTTTTTTATAATGAATATTTTTTTTGTTTCAAGTGTAGATTGAATCTGAGAAATATATCTTAATGATCTTGTGATCTATTTCATTCTAACCCTTACAGATAAAAGTATTATAAGTGGATGAGGATTGTTAGTGGCTGAACATTTAATTTTGAAATGCAATCAGTGCTGGAGACTTCTGGGCAGATATCGTAGTATTTCTTATACCAGGAATGAAAGCAAATATTTTATGCATTGAACATTAAACTACACATTATTAAACCATGATGTTATTTCTTATAATAGGTAATATTCAGGTAATTTTTGGATTTCAAATAGTTTAAGGTATCCGACTACGTGTGGAACCGTGATTTTGCAAAAGCTTATAAATGGGTAATATTTATGATATTTAGTGTCACTTAGATTAGAAAATGTATATAAAATTGTTTTAAGAATATTATTACAATAAAAAATTATTTAAGTACAATATTTTGACAAAAAATGAGCATAGAATGGCCCATTTTCAAAATATTCTCCTTTTATGAAAAATGCTTCTATTGTGATAATAATTTGCCTGTATATATATCAGACCTCTGTACAGAGGCTGAACTAGAATTTTTGAAATATATAACTTAGAAGTGGATTTATCCATATTTCACTGCTACAGAGGGAAGAAATTTTAAGAAAAAAACGCCGATAATTATTTCAATGGGTGGTAACTATGAAAATAATGTGAATTTTTCAAAAATTCTAGTTAAAACTATGTGGAGAAATCTTTACTTTATATAAGCAAAATATTATTATAGAAACAGTTTTTATAAAAGGAGAACATTTTGAAAAAAGGTAATTCTAAGTTAATTTTTTGCCAAAATATTGTATTTAAATCATTTTTTTTTGACGTAATGTCCTTAAAACCAGTGTTTCTCAAACTGTTTAGCGCGCCTCCTTGGGGGGCGCGATAAACCTACAAGGGGGGCGCGAGCATATCGAAAATAAAAGATTTAAAAAAAAATTTATTTACTAGAATGAAGTAAAACAAAATACCTTCTGACATATTAAAAAATATACGCATTTACACGGAAATAATATACACTCTGTCGCAAAAAAATATATGCACCCAGAAGAAATCAAGCTACAATCACGAAACTCGGCAAGAATGTAGTCTGGTAAGAGATATGCAAATGATTAAAATTTCGAAGCCAATGAGACAAGGCTAAGTGTGCTATGCGCATATTAGTTGCGCAACTGGGAGAGTTTAAAAGCATGAGTACGAGCGCCATACGGCTATCCAAACGAATCGGATGACTTTGATAGACGATATTGAGACTTAGGATGCCTCAAGACGTAACCGGCGGCAGTACGAGCAGCTGACGGACTTTGATAGGGGCCGTATAATGGGCCTCAGAGAAGCAGGTTGGTCGAATAGACGTATCGGCCGCCACCTCGGTCGGAGCGATATGGTAGTTGCTCGGTGTTGGCAACAGTGGATCACAGAAGGTAGAGTGTACCGTCGCGGAGGATCAGGACGTCCCAGGAACACAAATGATCGCGAGGATCGTGCAATCAGAAGAGTGGCCACTTCGGCACCAACAACGTCGCTAGCATCGATTCAACGCCACTTACCTCCTTCCAGACATCCAGTGCCATCAAGAGAAACCATAAGGAGACGACTGACCGAAGTTGGCTTGAGGAGCCGACGTCCGCTAAGACGCTTACCACTGACCCCACATCATAGGCAGTGTCGACTGGATTTTTGCCGACATCGGGCAACTTGGAGTGTGACAGACTGGAGACGTGTCATCTTCAGTGATGAATCCCGATTCAGTCTCAGTGATGATGACCACCGCACACGTGTCTGGAGGCGCACCGGCCAGCGGTCCGATCCGGCATTTATTGTCGAGCGGCATACAGCAATTTCACAAGGTGTGACAGTGTGGGGAGCAATTTCTTGGGACACATGATCATCTTTAGTGGTCCTTCAAGGCACTTTGACAGCTCGCAGATACGTGGACGATATTTTAACGCCGATTGTGCTACCCATGCTATCAAGTCGTCCAGGTGCCATTTATCAACAGGATAATGCTCGTCCACATACTGCGCGACTCTCCCAACAATGTCTTCAAGGATATGACGTCCTACCATGGCCTGCCAGGTCACCAGATCTTTCGCCAATAGAGCATGTCTGGACGCGCTGGGAAGGCAACTGCAGCCGTCCCGAGATACAGGAGAATTAACTGCGCAGATGCAAAGACTATGGCAGGATCTTCCACAGGGGGTCATAAGTGATCTAATTGAATCGATGCCACGCCGAATTTCGGCTTGTATAGCTGCCAGAGGTGGCTTTACTACTTACTGATTTTTAACCTTTGCAAGGTGTAACCGCTTAATAAAATGATATTTTGTTCTGAATTTTTAATCATTTGTTTATTTTCATATACACTACATGCATACCAAATTTCGTGAATGTAGCTCAATTTCTTCTGGGTGCATATATTTTTTGCGACAGAGTGTATATATATTTATATTATCTGCGGTTTTACATCATCAAAAATAGAAGCTTCTACTTCAAAACCTCATTTTTTAGCTATCTTTGATACTATAACCAAATAAAAAACGTTTTATTCGATTTGCTGTAATCCAATGATGAGAGATTTTTTTATTACGTATTCTTTTCAAAGCGAAAATGCTACTCTTTCAGAGGAAAGACAAAACCCAGACCCATAATCAAAAAAAATTTAAGGAAGATAAAAAGTTCATCACTGTTATATATTATTGCCATCAGCTGTAGGTAGCAGAATGTATTTGCTGCGGTTTGTACGGTTAGTTACGTCCCTGCTCTTATGTATTTGTTTTTTCATTTAGGGAAGTTTGAAGGATTACTAAGCCAAGCATAATGAAAAACGTTTTACATAATTTTTTAGAACATCTATATTGTAATAAATACACTTTTAATCCGGGAACGGTCACGCCGAGCACAGAGTGCACGGAATCGGTAATTCTGGCAAAACTGTTTAATCGTTACCAATGGCCCTGACATTATCCTCCTGTTTGACAATCTTAACGTGAACTAAAATATATTTGTCACATATCTCCAACGTGAACTAAAATATATTTGTCACATATCTCCCTCTTTTTTGGGAGTGACAAACGTTTTTTTACGATCTTAAGGTACTTGTTTTTTGTCTGAGTTCCCCGTGTGATAACTTTTTTCCGAAATATTTTCTGTGTCCTTGAAAGTAGGTGAGTATATTTTCTCTTAAATAAATTATTCACTGGAATTACGATTTTTATTGTGTACTATAAAAATAATTGTAAAGAAAGGATTGGGATGACTCACAATAACCCCGCTCGACCCTTAGTATAGAGTGCGCGCCTGCTCCAGGGTTAAAACATGTTGAAGTCTTTTCGCTTTAAATATTAAAAATAATACAATTAGTCTTCATCAGAATTTTTTTTATTGCTCATTATTCAACATCAATTCTAAATGCTAATTCTTTGAGGCTTAAAATTACAGTTCGCTTAAAACTAATTATAATCAGAGCAATCATTTAAAAAAAATCATTTTACATTTTTGTAAACATTGTCGCACACTTGGATTTACTCTCCTTACAATTAAGCGATGATATCAATAATGTTTTATTTTCTTATAAATGAACTTGTGCAAAGAGCGGGTACTTCAGCCGGTATACTTTTAATGTATCAGTGATGCACAGAGTATTTAATAACTAATTAATTAATACTAAATTAAGAACAAGTTGAATAGATACTAGCGACTTCCTTGGGCTTGTCTTACAAAGCAAAGTTTTTATAAGGAATGCTTATGATTAGAAATTGACCCTCTGAGTACTTTTTCTACATTTAGCTGATATCTATATTTTGTCTTTAAGCAGCCACCGTATTTTGCAATATGTTCCAATTTAAAAATTAGAGAATGGAAAAATAACATAATAATTAGCCTATTACTTAATTTTTTTTTTCTTAAAAGTAACATATAAAAAATTTAATACTTATGTCATGAATTTGCACGGTTTATAATAAAGATTGTTGCTTTAGCGTCAAAGTGCATTATTATTGCATTCAGTACATTATTAATGTATAAGGGGGCGCGATAAAAATTGTGATTGAAAAGGGGGGCGCCAGTATTGAAAGTTTGAGTAGCACTGCCTTAAAACAATTTTATGCATGTATTCTAATCTAAGTGACACTAAATATCATGAAAATTATCCTTTTATGCGCTTTTTTATAATCACGGTTCCGAACGCAGTCGGATACCTTAACGAATCATACTTAAAATTAAAATTGTTCCATGATAAAAAAGTGGAATTGCTTAAAATTTTTCAATTTAATATAAATTACATTCCTTAGTAAAAATTATAAAAAAAAGTAGTCACTGAAAAAAAATTTAGCAATAAAGCATAGAGTTTCTAATATTGGTGAAGTGTGTTTGGCATTTTAAAATTCGTATAAGATGTAACTACTAAAATTAAAAATTGTAGAAAAAGAAGAAATTGTTCATAATACGATAGAATTTTATAAAAGTTTTAAGTCTTACTAAATAAACATATACATACATATTTTTCCCAATGTTTTTGTTTTTAAAGTCTCCAATAATATTCATTTTATATTTTTTCGTTATCAGAACATTTCAGTATTCTATAAAAGGGTTTTCAAGTAAAAGGCAGTCTAAACTATTCGTAAACTAAAACTCCGAATTTCAAAGGCAAAATATTGAGTGAAAATTTAAAACCTTCCAGCCAATTGTCTTCCTTCGAATTTTATCAAAACCTGTAAAAGATCTTTTGCTACATCCTAATTTCCTCGGTAACTCGTTTATGTAATTAAAACATAAGAATGCGCCATCTAGTGATAAATTTAGAGTTTCCTCTCAATTTTTAAACGTATATTTATCTTTTTGTGTCAAGCAACTACCATTTACCGATTTCAGAATAAGTCTTCGATCATTTTCTTTAATGGCCAACGCAAGTTAAGCCTTTAGCATGGCCCTATCGTTACTGCAATACCACCCGGAAAGCGCTGAATGGGCAAGACATCTTTACGAAGTGGTAATTTAATTGATAAATGTATTGTTTTGAAGCCCGTCTAGCTCTCTTATCGCAAGTTTGGGCCTAGGTAAGTTATATTTAGAAGGTGAAATACATCTCATCTCGTTCCCATGATACATGGGAGCATTGGTTACAGTTTACGAAGTTCGAAGTTTGAAACGAAGTTGGAAATCGTTTGGGGTAATTTAGAACCGGAAGAAAACTTTCCATCTGGACGGCTCTATTTCTAGTAGAATAATTAAAAGCGTTACGCGAAGTTTTTGAAGAAAAAAAGAATTTGATTGTTTTCGATGCAGGGAATTGTTTTCTTGGCGGTAAAGCTAATGTATAGTTGCAGTAATATTGTTTAATGTATTTAATTATCACGTTAAGGTGATTAAATATATTTATAAGTGTAACTGTACATATCAATGTTATTTAGGTAAATAAAATCGAGCTTATAAAATTCTTGTAAAGGGTGTTTTTTAGAGGTATAGAACTTTAAATTGCAATAAAACAACGATGTGTTATTCGATTGACATGAATTTTTTTATTCGAAAGATAATCTTGTGGCATTACATTTTAAATATAATTTCTGGCATAGGACTGCCATGGCTGGCTCGGATGTAGTCCAATCTGGACGTCCAATTTTTGATGACTTTTTCCAACATTTGTGGCCCTATATCGGCAATAACACGCCGAATGTTGTCTTCCAAAGGGTCAAGAGTTTGTGGCTTATCCGCATAGACTAATGACTTTACATAGCCTCACAGAAAATAGTCTAGCGGTGTTAAATCACAAGATCTTGGAGGCCAATTCACAGGTCCAAAACGTGAAATTAGGCGGTCACCAAACGTGTCTTTCAATAAATCGATTGTGGCACGAGCTGTGTGACATGTTGCGCCGTTTTGTTGGAACCACAGCTCCTGGACATCATGATTGTTCAATTCAGGAATGAAAAAATTAGTAATCATGGCTCTATACCAATCATCATTGACTGTAACGTTGTGGCCTTCATTGTTTTTGAAGAAGTATGGACCAATGATTCCACCAGCCCATAAAGCGCACCAAACAGTCAGTTTTTCTGGATGTAACGGTGTTTCGACATACACTTGTGGATTAACCTCACTCCAAATGCGGCAGTTTTGTTTGTGGACGTAGCCATTCAACCAGAAGTGCGCTTCATCGCTAAACAAAATTCGCTTATGAAAATCAAGAACAACGGCAATCTCGTTTTGGGCCCTTTCGACGAATCTCTGAGGCGTGAGTCTATTCATGATGAATTGCCAAACCAAACTGAGAATAAATCACTTGACAGCTGTTAAATCGGTCGCCATCTTGGAAAGTAATGCCAACTTAAACTTCTATACCTGAAAAAAACACTTTATTTCAAATCGTGAAACTGAAATACTAGAAAGTGTATGTCTGAAATCAAAACCATATAAAAATAATAATAATGACTTCTATTTTTGTTAGCAAAATATGGAAATGAGTTAAGTTTTCATTTAGGGTTATTTAATTTTTATTTAATTAATTCATTTAATTTAACTTTATAAAGTTTTGGTTCTATCAAAGAGGTAATTTTCACTTCTTTATATATATATATAAAGCTCTGTATCAAAATATTTAAATAAAGGAAGTAAAATTCTGTTTTTTTAAAGTAGCTTATATTCTTGGACACGATCCAGAGGATATAGTGCTTAGAAACAATAACTACCATTGTAGATTTGTGGAGATTTAACTCGCTGCTTGACTTGAGATTTAGGGTTATTTATAGTGTGAAACGTAATTTGCATATCTTACCATTTCTTTCAAGCCAAAATTTACATTGTTTACTTCAAGCTAGGGTTTATATCTTTTTTTAACTTTCAAAAGGAGTATAAATAAACTTAGCTAAATAAAAGGAATATCCTGGCCCATGATTTCAATTTTATGATTATGATCTCCTATAAGAATTAGAGTTACAACAGTTGCACAAATTATAGCTATATTTTAATAGCTAACATTTAAATTATCAAGATAATTTTGTAAGCATTTGGTGGGCACACACACACACATGGATGACTGAATGCACTATAAAATGCCACAAATATTTAATTTTCTAAAAAAAAGGAAGCATAAATTGAAAATTACTTCTTAGTTTCTTGAGTTTTCCTCGGATTGCAAATTATTGATTACTTGATAAAAAATAGATGATAAGCAGCTTAATACCTGCGTGTCCAAAATTAAAATTACAAACACAAGAAATGCAAAGTCTGCTTATAATTTTTTATTGCTGATTAATTTTTGTACATAAATTCCTCATACTCTGAGAATAATATTAGGCAAACAAATAAGTTCAATCTTAATGAGGGTTACTTCTTGTAATATGCAAATTAAAAAATTGTCAAAACACGCTGTGTAATAATTAAAAAAACTAAATGTCTAATAAGGAATGTGGCCACTCCTTAATGTTATACAGGTTTCGTGACAAGCTCTCATACTACCAATTAGGTTGTTAATTTTACTTTGTGGTAACAATGTGCCCACTCTTCTACAAGCACAGATTTAAACGTCCGGTGCATGTTTTCAAGATATTGACGTCAAGCAATGGCTCTTTCTAAAGCATCCCAAACATGCTGGATGAGATTTAGGTCAGGAGATTTTGCTGGTAATTCTCTCCGGCAAATGCTCTCTTCCTCATGAAGACTTCAATAAGATTAAATCCGTGCAGCCTTTCATTATTGTATAAAAATAAAACCTTGACCAATTGCTCCACGGAACAGTATCACATGAGGTACAAGAACTCCATCTTTATAACATACCTTAATTGTCAAATATCGATCTTCCGTACGTGCTGTAGCTTTGGGTCTCGACCTTGTCCAGTTCTTCTAACAACAGTACCCGTCGTTGGAAATTGTTTCCACAGTCTGGATACCTCCATTCGAGAAATATTTATATAGGTTTTGAGATACTTCTTCTTAAGATATACCACCCTCAATCTACCTAATGGTCCTCCATCTCAAATCATCATTTGAACGATTGTGTGAACTCATTTTAACAAAACTAACAGAAATTTGTGGTTGTCATAGTGCTATACACAAGTCTAAGTACGGAATCCAAAACTCCACTGTGAAAACTATTTAAGCGTTTTTCACTCAAAACGGTCATCATTTTTTTACTAGTCAAAATTCGCAAATTAGGATATGGAGCTTTTTTTGTTCACTCTATACATAACATAAGTTTTAAAACATAAGTTTGTAAAGTTAATTTTGGACACCAGTTTATATTGAAAAATAATATGACATTTAAGTTGATAGAAGAAAATTATCTTTGTGCAAATCCTAAAATTGAAAATGAATTACACTAAACCGAATATATATATATATATATATATATATATATATATATATATATATATATATTTCATTGTTATTTATCATGAGGTATCATCTATAAATATTTAAAGTATCTAACAACTCATATGTGTGTTAAATTTAAGTAAAATATTTGAAAAAATCTATGAGTTAAAATATTAATACTGCAAAAATATGTCTTTGTTTTTTCATTTATATAATTTGATAGCAATATTGCATAAACATTTCAGCAATACTGGAATTGTACGAAATATGTATTAAGCAAATTTGTAAACTAGTTATTAATGATGAATTGTATATATGTTAAAGATGTATTACACTTATTGAAATACAGATAAAATATCATATACATAAAGTTTTAGAAAGTATATTAAATTTATATCAAGCCGAAATCTCTTTCTTTCTTCAAAACTATTTTTCGTATTTTACCTTCTAGTTATTTTTAAATGATGCCATTTACCAGTTAAGATGAAAATCCAAGATACAGTCATTTATTTTAAAATCTTTTTAAAAATATAGGAAAAAATATTTTTATAGTAAAATGTCCTAGATGGAGATTTCTGCAGTAAGTGCAGATACTATGCAGTAAGAAATTTTTAATGATGATTTTCATTTTCAAGGGAATTTCTTACATAAAACTTTTTAAGAATAGATTTTATATCGAAAAGATATTTACATATAAAATAGTCCTCTCAGATTAAAAAAGAATTTGTTATTAAATTGCTACATCCATTAAAGTAAATAAAACTATAATAATTTGTTATTTCTTAATAAACATACTTTTTGTTTTTGAAATAGTCAGAAAATATGCATTAATGTTACATTATCATTATAAAATGAAATAAAGTTGCATTTGAAATTTCGTTTTACATAATTTGTCTCTTAAAATAGATTGAAAAATCAGAAATGTTGGTATAATAAAATGGTAGTATAGAAATGTTGGTAGAAATGTTTGAAAAATATTTTTGTTGTGAAGTGTTTTAATCGTTTTCCAGATAACAAAGGTATATGATTAGTTTCTCTCTCTCTCTCTCACACACACACACACACATCGCATTCAACTTACAAATAATTATTCTCAAGCTGACATAATAAGAGTAAGTGATATGCGAAACGTTATTTTTAGATTGATATTATTAATTAGTATTTCATTTCAAAATAGGTAGCTGTTAGTAATTTACCTTTTATTGACCTTTATTTAATCTTTTTTCTATCGATTGGTTTTTTCCCTTTTCTTTTCTAAGCTTGCTTATTCCAAAATGTTTGATGATTTTGAAAGAGCGTCTCTTTTCCTAATTCTTTTTAAATTACAACTAAAGATTTTGTCTTAAAGAATAGTTTATTATAATAAAATTAATAATCACTACTTTAATACTGGATTTCTATTTCTAATTTGGAAATTGTGGTTTTAGGGTGATTTAATGCATCATGTGTTAAAGTGCATTTATTTCGTATGAATCGAAACATTTGTTGTATCTCATACCCATATGCTATTCAGCTTTAATATTACTAATTTCCTTTTTTTTTAGAATTCTTGTTAATTAACGTCACATTTCAGAACAACATGATTGCTATTGGCGACAGACATGCGTTTTGACGATGGCGAAGTGACAAGAACGACAGAATCTTGTTTTCAAATTTCCACACCATGCCATTGGAATGTTAAAGTCTCAACAGACTTAAACCCTTTCAGGTTTATTTTATTTCTGAATTATGAATCAAAAAAAGGTCTATTTTTTATGCACATTTTCAAACATACCTATCTTTTTAAACATAATAGCATCATTCGTATACAAAATTTCCTAAAAATTAATGTAAGAAAATATTTTTAAATAAATGAAAAATTTACCTATAAAGTTGGCTTCCTGTATGGCACAAATCATTATAGACTTTGGAGCCATTTACACTAACTATAAATATAAAGCCTAGAATGCCAAGCTTTTATCTTGAATTACAAATTTTATTTACATCTTTTGCATTTACATTTATGATTAAGAAATTATTATTCAAAATTTGATCGTGTATGATAAATTCGAAAACACAGTAACCCAATATCGGCACATAACCCGACAAAAAACAGACATCGCAATTTGGACAGTAGAATCTTGTTTCCCTTCTAGTCTTCGCGAAGTAAATAATACACTGTCGTGTAGAATTAGTTGTCTTCTATGCCGGGTTTATGTAGTCAACAAAATATCTTTCAGACAATCGTGAAGGGGGATGCTCAGCAGAAGGAAGTCTCCTTTTTGCAGAATGTTCCACAAAAAAGTATATTTCAAGTATTCGAAATCATAAAAAGTACACGCGAAATAATTCGAGAAAGACCGATTGCACAGTGTAAAATCTCACAGTGCCCGAGCTAGGCTTGGGATGATTCAGGATGGTACATTTCATCTGCCAGAGCTGAACTCGGGAAAATCCAGGAAGGGGTTAATCCCGTTGAAAGACAGGTGGCATTCGATACAATAATGCAGTTTGCAACTATATGGTTATAGCCACCCCACCTAGTATGGTGGCTATGAGACTTGGCCTGTAATCAACTTGGCTCGGGTTTGAATCCCGAATAAGGCATGGATGTATCTTCGGGAAAGAAGTCGGACTTCGCCTGAAATGGGTTCTCGTCTTGAATGGAAAGTTCCGCATTCTTTCAGTTCTATGCAGAGATCATCGTTTGTAATAAAAGTCTGTATTTTTCTGTGTTTGTAGTGTATCTTTCTGTTCATCTATGTTTCGTATGTATCTCAGTATGAAATACACGACAACAACATATTTATACTGATTATTGAATAGTATTTCTTTCAAATGTTGCCTGACACTATGTGCTGTTTTTCTTATTTTTAGCAAAAATCTTTATCATATATCCTTCTTTTACGTAATAGTTTTTATATAATAAAGAAATTGAAATAAAAGCCTTAAAAAAATACATCGTTCCTCCTATTATTGGGAAGACTTTCCCACTCTCCGGCCGGAAATCGCGTGATCCTAAGTAATAGCAGAAGACATCTCCGTATTAAAAAATCTTGGAATCGGTGAAATGACTCATCAGAAAAGAAATCTTCTCAATGACGCTGCAGGGAATAATATCAACGCATTGCAGGATTTTGTGTCTAGAATTCGCTGTGAGTAGCAGCTGTCTTCTTTGAATTTAAAATGCAAGGGGTCTTTTTGCTTTTTTTAAAAAAAATTTACTCGATAGAATGTGTTTCCTAATATGGGTAGATAAATATGACTGAAATGTTTCCTTTTTCGTTCCAAATGCTTTTTACTTTGATTTCCCATCATCTCTTTACTTTAACAGAAATTATTTAAAAAGCACACACACACCGTATAGTTCAGGGTATAACGTGCACTTTTAACACAAAGAATAAGATCGAAATTAATGGGTGTACTTTATGCACCGGTTCCAAATTGATCTTAAAAAATTTGTATAAAACATAGATTTTTCTGCATATATCTAAATGCTGTTGATTTAATAGAAACTACATACCTTTTGAGCTTTCATTATTGAATAACATGAAAGAGTGTGAGCCTTATTCGTCTTATATTATATCTTTAGGCACGCTATTGAGTTCTGTTTCATCTTTTTAGCATCACTGCTACTCTCACCCATAAATAAATAATCATCTTTCATTCCAACTAGGTTGTTAGATATGCTACATTTTTTAAATGATTGAATTATATTGCTTAATTTCATTTCATGCGTTTATTATCTAGATAAGAATGACACATTTGGCCTCTTTTTGTAAATGTTTGGTCACCTTCTAACATTCACATAGTATTCTGTCGTTTTAAATTTTCTTTGAATGATTTATTGATGCACACATCAAAATATCCGCAAAATAATCCACTTGGAATAATTGCTATACCGGTGTTGCCCTCTATCAGCAATTTTTCGTATTATTCATTTAATTGGATCTGCACATGTCACAAACCAAAGGCATATGGACGCTTCAGCCGAACACTTTTTATCTACAATTTTACACCTTGTACGTTCATCTATTCTTTCTCGTTCACCCAAATGGAAATACTTTTCGGGAAATTAGATTTTGTCATCATTTTTCCTTTAAAAATAAACATGGACTTTTATTTTGTACCAACCACTAAGCAGAAGAACACTACAATGAAGTGAGACTTTTCGTGACCTGTTGTTTTCAATTGAGCCGCTTTTGTTCCGTACATGACAATTGTTTTATTTTCTATCACATCAAACCGCATTGGAGTTTCCCCCATATTCCCAATATATTACAGTAAATACTTTTTTCTCTTGTAGGTCAATGACATGCTTTTGAAAGCTTATCAATTTGTGGTTTGAATCTTTAACAAACATTTATGAAACTTGCTTTTCAACTAGAATTAAATTATTCTAAGCCATAAATAGCTACTCGGACATGAAGGTTTTCTTTTAGAATTTTCACTTTAATTTGAAATCTTTTTTGCTCACTTTAACTCGAATAGACGTACACAGTCTCTTGTTACAATTCATCCTTTATGGGAATTTTTCGGGATCCAGTTCGTGACACCTTCTTTTAGAATATACCACTTACTTACTCCTTCGCTTAAAGCGCATATTTATTATTTGGTATAATAATGATTTTTTTATTCATTTTCTTTCCACTCACGTCATAGTTACAGATATAATGAATGATGTTCACGCTAACTTCTTAGTTTTCAGTTAGCACTCAGTGGGAAAAACGCTGATTTACATTTAGACAACACCCTAAAATTTTTTTTCGATTTATTTTCGACGTTATGAGGTTTAACAAAACAGCGAGGAGTGACCAGAAACTAAGTACCATTTCGTTCTACCGCAACCGCAGTGGTAGGTTTTTAGTTCAACTCTTGCGCACACGTGTCGGTGGTTGATTATTAGACAAGTGACGCTATTATAGCCGCACTGTGTCGCTGACAGAGAAGGGCGTTCTGTAATCCACAGTTGAAAATTCACATCAACTTGTAGAAATTTATGGGAAATGTAATGAATGATAAAATGGTGAAAAATTGGGCTTGATAATTTAATGATAGGCACACCAATGCCCACGACGAAGCATAGTGTGGGCAAACTGTTGTTGTTGTTGTTTCAAATCCCCTTGGAGCAGGAAAGCCTACACCAAGTCCATTTGACCCTTCCGCATAATAGTGTCGCACACCAGGTCTTGATCTTCAAACAACTGTCTCAGGGAAATGCCCCAGACGTCCAGAAGATGAGCAGAAGAAGCAGGGACAGCTAAAGAAAGACTTTAGCCCCTGCACAAAGGTCATATCACGCAGGTGGCCGCTTCTAAAGAGCACCAAGGCCATCTGAAGAGCCCTGGAACTCCTGCACTGTAGAGAAAGGCCAGGAATCTTAGCTGCGTACCAGTGGAGAGCAGGAGGGTTTCGCCAAGTCAAATTCATTTTAGCTCCATGGAGGTAATGAGTTTCCGAATGGCTCCAGACATAGGAACTGGGGTTAGGGAGACCACAACCCTACCAGGCAGCTCATCAGCTGCCTCGTTCCAAGGCACATCTAAATGCGACGGGATCCAGTGGAGTCATACTTGTTTCCTCTAATCAAGCCTAGCCAATTTGGATATGATCTCTAGACCAGAACTATCCAAAATGTTTGGTCAATTCTTCAAATATAGCCTTCTTTTGCTAATGATGGTTTTGTTGAAAAAATGAATGAGAAAATTAGTGAAAACAGACGGTTTACGATAAAATTGCTTTGTAATGAGTTTCTACAAATTTCAAAAATTGTTCACTGGCGTCATCTTTCTTCAAATAAAGTATAGATAAGTTGGTATTCCCGATATGAAAACTATCTGAACAATTGTGGTAATATGTAGAAATATGATTCCCGAGTATCTTTCACTTAAAAATAATTTTTGTTTTGAGAAAAAAAATTATGCGAATTTTTCCAAAACGGTACTTAGTTTCCGGACGCTGCTCCTCTTACTCTTATTGCTTCTAAAATGTAATTCTTATTTGAAAAAAAAATGTGAGCATTCACTCGTACGTGCTTGCACGATGTTTACTAAAGATTCGAATATTTAATGTTCTTCTTTTCGCCTTTTAATTTCTCGACTTCATAACGTTATAATTTGTCCCAAACAATTCCACTGAGAGTAAAGCTTTTAAATTAAATGCTCCTACTAAAAGCAAAAGGAAAAAAAAAACTATTAAAGACTTTAGTGATTTATAAAAACAAGACTAATTAAAAAAGGTTTCTATTTCTTCTATGAAATCTGGCTAATTTTTTCTAATTACTAATTCAGAAATTGAGAAATTTCTTTCAGATAATGACTTCAGAATATCGACTAAAATTACATTATCGTTCTTTTCACTTCAAAAACATTTTATTCATTACGTTAATTGGTCTTTGATTTTACTTAAGTGTTCTAAATTATTAATCGCTTAAAAATTCTTTGCATGGTGAATAAATTTGTTACAGAGTTAAAATCTTTTTCCTGCCTTGGAGCGTCTTCACTTCACGTTTTTAATGCTTTCATGTAAAAAATACGTATCTAATTTTTAGTGCAACATAAATATTGTTAAATGTAGGTATTAATTATTTATTATGTTAAAAATCTGTAGATAAGTAGAGAAAATGATATAGATATTTAAAAAATATTAATGTTTTAAATTTTTAAATAAGAAAGTGATTGTGAATGTCTTCAACATTTCTTTTTTGCTATTTGCGATTTGAAATCTTAAGCAAAAATACTTCATGATTAACTCTTTATAAGGTCTTTTTTCTGGTAATGTTACGTTAGAATATTTTTAGGATTTTAGGTTAGGTGCGAGCTTATCAAATAATTGTAAATAATAGATTATTTTAGAAAATTATTAATTTACTGTAAGGAAGCAAACTAAAATACATTCAGACATTATACGAGGGACGATCAGAAAAAAAAAGGTTACTAGTCGAATAAAGAAATATTTATTAACAATAGACAGAAAGTACAAAAGGGAATTCAGAGGCATACGTGCCTATCACATTTTTACATAATCACCAAGTCTATTTAGGCAATTATCAGAATGCAGAACCAACTTGTTTAACCCGTCTTGGTAGAAATCAGGTTCCTGTCCATTGAGCCAGGTCTCGGTGGATGATTTCGCACCACTGTCTCAGAATATGGCAGCACATCATAAATGATATGCTGCACACTACCATAGCTAGTCCTAGATCTGACGAAATTTCACGCAGAGTTACCCGTCGCACATTTTGAATAATTTTTCCAATCCGTGCCGTGGTGATTTCTGTCGTTGAAGAACTTGGCCGACCGCTCCCTGACCTATTTTGGTTTTCGACATTCTGTATGCCTGATTGAAAAGAGGGACACAATTTTGCTACATGTTGTCTGCTCATTGCAGATGCAGACACATTCTTTGCACATAAAAATCGAATAACGGCTCGTACAGTCAAACGAGACCAATTTCGTAAGAATTTTGCCATTTCAATTGTTCTGAACCATCTGGGAACTACCACCACATATACCGCAAACCAGCTGTATGACAAGTAGCGCCATTTGTCTCTCCCTGGGGAAATAAAATTTTTCCACGATATGTGTTTCCAAATGTTGAGGTTAGTAAACTTTTTTCTGATCATCTCTCGTAAAAAATAAAATATGTTTTTACACTGTGATGTAATATACTTATAAATGTTGACAGGAAAAATAACCTAATGCTTACAGTTATTTACTCAAAATATCTATTGCTTAAAAGTAACATATACAAAATTTAATACTTATCTTGATCATTTGTACGATTTAAAATTAAGGATGTATTGTAGCTTTATCGTCAAAGAACACATTATTACATTCAATATATTATTAATATGGGGCACGGTGAAAATAATTATTGAAAATTGAGTCGCAAATATTGAAAGTGTGAGAAGCACTGCTAAAAGGTGTTGCTCATGTTTTTGCTAATTTTTTAGCTTAGATTTGTATTTTTACGAGCTTATGCTTTTGTTTAAGTAAGCACACAAAGGATTGCCTAGCAAAAAAAAAATCAAAAATAATGTTTCACATGATTTCTTTTATAATTTTCCTACCACTTTAAGGCATGGATGTTTGCAAATGTTTCGTGCCTATGTGGCATAGGGCAGTCTAAATATTCTTCGAGCCACAACTCCTCTCGTGTGGTTGATGGAAGGAGAAGAAAAGTGGGAGGCACCCTGACCTCTCCCCTCAAGGTGTTCTTCCTCAAAGTTGACAAAATCTTCACTTTCCCGGTCAAAATCGCACTGTCACCTTCATATGGCTCAAGTCTAAGGCTAAGGACAGGCATAAAAACTAGCCCGTTTCTGCGACGAATTTCATGGGCCTCGATCTGGGTCTGTCGATAAGGTGGCAATAATAACAATAGCATTTTATAAATTTTTCTTACAACTACGGAAACTATGCTTATTAATAAACATCATGTTGAACACAAATTGATGATTTTTCTTTGAAGTGTTAAATTAAAAACTCATCCCAGTAGTTGTAAAAATAAAAAATACAAGTATACAAAAAATTATTTTATTACATACAGGGTGATTCTAAAATCATGGGACAAACTTTGAAGGGTAGTAGAGCTCACGAAATCTAACAATTTTTGTATGGGAATATATGTGCGGAAATTCCCCATTGAGTTACAAACAGAAAATAAATAAACCTACATCAACTGAAAAATATAACGTTCATCAGCATACTTAACGAGTGATTCCGTACAAAAAATGCTAAAACAATTTTAGAAATTGTATCCATCAATGGTCCAACAGTATAAAATTTCCGAACGGTCAGTTGACTGAAATATAGACGACATGCTACAACCCTTGTACTTGTGATGGGTGTTTCGATCACATGATACGAGATGATTTCTTCCAGGTGTCGTACAGTCCTCGGTCTACCTCTTCCATCAGTATTGGTGATAAATGAACCATTTTCACACAACTGCCAATGTAATAGTTGAAAAATTTTGTGGCTGGGCATGTGTCAATGTGAAACATGTTCTTGATACAGCCGTAGCACTTGATCCGCCATTATCATTAGCATCATCGTATATTAGATGTATGTCTTTGTTTTGCTATTAGTAAAATCACGCATAACGATCTAAATTTTAAGCATAAATGCCAATTTTGGTGGTGCAGCAGATCGCTGGTATACCTTTTTACTGTCTTCAACTATCGCCAATATTGGCAACCATTTACACCGTAAAGGTCGCCAAGCATGCATGACGTTTGGTGGATGCAATTTCTGAAACTGTTTTAACACTTTCGCTACGGAATCACACTTTGGCCATGCTGCTAATGAAAATTTAATGTTTCCTTTGATGTGTTATTTTTTTATTTGTGCCACAATGTAGTACTTCCGTCTATATATTCCAAACCAAAAATTGCTTGTTTTAGTGAGCTCTACCTTTCCTTAAAGTTTGCCCTATGATTTTAGAATCACCCTGTACACTATAAAGAAACTAACCAAAATAAAAAATACAAGTCAACTTAATCAATAAAAGAATGCATAATGTAAAATTACAATTGCACGAAGAAATACTTTTCAAAGAATAAAAATATGAAAACAGTTTTTTTAACAAATTTTTATTTACAATAATAATAATATATCCAACTAAGAAGCACACAATTTCAGGCTATTTCCCTATTATAGCATTACGAAATTTTATACTTTAACTACAACTCGCAGTTTAGAATTTTGCACATAGCAGAATCTTTGTAACAAGACTGTTTGGCTACTTAAAGTAATTAAGCTCTTTTAAAGAGAGAGGAAACAATTCTTTTGTAAACATCTTAATCTGAGTACGAAATTAATTACATGAAGGAAATTAATTACACCTTTAATTAGAAAGGCTCTTTTTAAAATGGAACAGAATTAAGTCTAAAAGGAAAATAGTCGAAAAGGAAATCAGCTTAA
Organism: Trichonephila clavipes; assembly: GCA_019973935.1. Taxonomy (NCBI): domain Eukaryota; kingdom Metazoa; phylum Arthropoda; class Arachnida; order Araneae; family Nephilidae; genus Trichonephila; species Trichonephila clavipes. Next base: position 26,566 of record BMAU01015564.1, read on the forward strand.
ATTGCATTATGTTGTAAAGGATAAAAACAATGGAAAGTAGATTAAGTATTGGTATTGAAAAGGGAGAACGGAAGGTAATAATTAAATAATTTTAGAAATATCTAAGTGCATTTTGAATTAATTTTACTCAGCCATGGAATATAATTTGGATTTAAATAAATTCTGTATAGGGGTGAAGATAGTATTTCTCTTTTGAATTTCAAAATCTCTTGCAATAATTCAAAATAAAATTTTTAATACTATCTAAAATTTTTCTAACGAAATAAAATGATTGCTGTATTTTATCTATAATAATTTATATATATATTAAACATTGCTAACACAGAAATATTCAAAAAAGTTCTTTTAAAAAAATTAAGTTTTTTTAAAGATAATATGATGAATAGTTTTTAATTTTGTTTTCTTATTCAATAGCTAATTTTTATTTTTTTGAAAAAAATGTTTCTGAAAAATTCTTTTATTTTGAAAGTTTTTCAATAATAAATGTATGTTCCGAGTTCCGTTAGCTTACATTTTTTTATATTTTAATTTAGAAATCATTATGTTTTATAGCAATCCCTATGTCTTTATTTTCCCTTTATTATAATTTCTGCTATCAATGTTTCCTTTTTTATGGAGAACAACTCTTTTTTCGTTTGATTTTCTTATTTGAAAAGAGTCGTAATTTATTGTGTATTTAAAATTTTTGTTTTTAAATGTGTCTTTCAACAAATAACTAAGAAATGAGAGAAATATATTATTTTGATTCATTATATTCTTAAAAATAAAATATTTAAATTAAGGAAATTATTTTATGATTTTTTATTACTACCACTAGATTTCACGGGACTTAATTTTCTGTATTACATCTAAGTAAAAGCTTTGGCTTAACTTAGATGCAAAAAAAATAAAATAAGAGTTATGCTTAGATCAATTTTTATTTCAAATTATTCAAAGATCAGAATATGTAAACAATTTCTTTGCAAGATGAAGAATTGTAAACACATCACGCCATTAACAGATGTATGAAAATCACTTATGCACTTTCTAAATATCAATTTGAAACATAGTTGTCTATACTTAACGGAAATTTTAAGCCCACGAAAATAAAATTTGTGTTTAAAATAAAATAAAATTTTGTTATGAGTTATACATCTCTTTCTCATACATTTAAAAGTTATCTAAAATGTAAATCCTTCGAGGGACACCAAGTGGTCGTAGTACCTGAATAGTCACGGTTAGATATTCAGAGCCAATGTTCAAACTATCAAGCTGGGGGTTCGGCTAAGCCAGCATTTCTCAAAATGTGGGGTACCCCCCAGGGGGGCGTGAGCCTATTGAAAAGTCGGAAACAAGATATTATTTTAAAACAAATTATAAATTTACAGAAAGTTAGCAAACGATATATATTCTGACATAATAAAAAATGAAATACAAATTTATATTGATATAAAACACTTATAAAATACATTGTGCAGTTCTTATACATTTATAATTAATTTAACTATACTAAGTTAAGAACAAATTTAATAAAGGGTGTTTTTTAGAGGTAAAGAACTTTAAATTGCAATAAAACAACGATGTATTATTCGATGGACATGAATTTTTTTTATTCGAAAGATTATCTTGTGGCATTACATTGTAAATATGATTTCTGGCATAGGACTGCCACGGCTGGCTCGGATGTAGTCCAATCTGGACGTCCAATTTTCGATGACTTTTTCCAACATTTGTGGCCGTATATCGGCAATAACACGGTGGATGTTGTCTTCCAAATGGTCAAGCATTTGTGGCTTATCCGCATAGACCAATGACTTTACATAGCCCCACAGAAAATAGTCTAGCGTTGTTAAATCACAAGATCTTGGAGGCCAATTCACAGGTCCAAAACGTGAAATTAGGCGGTCACCAAACGTGTCTTTCAATAAATCGATTGTGGCACGAGCTGTGTGACATGTTGCGCCGTCTTGTTGGAACCACAGCTCCTGGACATCATGATTGTTCAATTCAGGAATGAAAAAGTTAGTAATCATGGCTCTATACCGATCACCATTGACTGTAACGTTGTGGCCTTCATCGTTTTTGAAGAAGGATTCCACCAGCCCATAAAGCGCACCAAACAGTCAGTTTTTCTGGATGTAACGATGTTTCGACATGCACTTGTGGATTAGCTTCACTCCAAATGCGGCAGTTTTGTTTGTTGTCGTAGCCATTCAACCAGAAGTGCGCTTCATCGCTAAACAAAATTCGCTTATGAAAATCGGGAACAACGGCAATCTGGTTTTGGGCCCATTCGACGAATCTACGCCTTGCTTGATCATATTTAAAATGCAATGCCACAAGATTTTCTTTCGAATAAAAAACATTCATGCCAATCGAATAATACATCGTTGTTTTATTCCAATTTAAAGTTCTATACCTCTAAAAAAACACCCTTTAATTACCAGTGACCCCATGGGCTTGTCATATATAAAATTATATACAAAAACTAACACTTATCTTGATAATTTGAACGGTTTATAATTTATACCTTAACTGCCGACTAAAAGTTACGTGGTTCGCTCCCCAATACCACCGTTTTTCAACACGCAGGCGAGGGCATGTGGTGTATTGGGCGTGAGAAAAGTAATCAATAATCAAATCTTTTGAAATAAGTAAATCCTTAACAAACATTGTCAAGGTCCTATTATTGCATTCCAAAGCCTTCGGAATAATTTTATGGATAGCAGTACAGAGAAAAGATCGTACTTCCGAGAGGCGTACATATACGTCCGGGACAATTAACGTTTTGGCTGAGCGAGACGTTTATATACGCTGGTGGCACTTAAGAGGTTAAAGTCGTATTGCAGCTTTAGCGTCAAAGTATAGCATTTTTGAATTGAATGCATTTTATTTATGTGTAGGGGGCGAATGATTGGATATTGGGTAATAAGTATTGAAACTTTGAGAAGCACTGGGCTAAGCTCTATACAAAAACCGACTTTTTTAAAAATAGGCCAAAACACCCGCTTTAGCCGTTTTTCAAATTTTCGTCAAAAATAAATAAAAAAATAAATAAATAAAAAAGTGTAACGCAATGTTTCTCAAAGTGTGGGGCGCGCCCCCTGGGGGCGCGCGATAACCTTACAAGGGGGGCGCGAGCATATCGAAAATGAAAGATTTAAAAAAATAATTAATTTACTGGAATGAATTAAAACAAAATACTTTCAGACATAATAAAAAATACACTTTTACTCTGATATAATTTATAGGCACGCGATATTAAGTCATCAAAAATAAAAACGCCTTCAATACCTAATTAGTTATCTTTGATCCTATAACCAAATAAAAAACTTTTATTTGATTTGCTGCAATCCCGTGATGAGAGATTTTTTATTACGTTTTCTTTTTAATCCTAACATACTGTTCTTTCAGAGAAAAAACAAATCCCATACCCAGAATCGAAAAAATTTAGGAACACAAAAAATTCATCACTGATTATTTTTGAAATACTGCACATTATAGCTGTAATCTGTTTTTGCTGATAACCTGTTTGACCTAAGTTATTGGTACAGTTAGTTATGACCCCTCTCTTATGTTTGTTTATCATTTAGGGAAATTGTAAGTAATGTAATTTTCTCTGTTGCGCTTTTTCCCATGTAAAGGAGTTTTATGATACATATAAACATATCTCAAACATATAAAGCATAACGAAAAACGTTTTACAAATTTGTTTTTAGGAGCAACATGCATATTATCATAATGAATACACTTTTTCCCGGAAGTGGTCACGCGGGACACACAGAACTCGATATTCTTAATCCTGACAAAACTGTTTATTTGTTACCGAAGAAAAATTGAAAAGTCCTTGAAAGTAGGTAAGTTTACTTTCTCTTAATTAAATTATTCGCTGAAATCGCGATTTGTATCGTGTACAATAAAATAATTATAAAGAAAAACAGAATTGGGGGGACTCAATAACCCCGCTCGACCGCATCAAGTGCGCGCCTGCTCCCGGGTTAAACCATGTTGAAGTCTTTTCACTTTAAATATTAAAAATAATACAATTATTCTTCATCGGAATTTTATATTATTGTTCATTCCTTAACATCAATTATAAATGCTAATTCTGTGAGGCTTATAATTACAATTCACTTAAAACTAATGAAAATTTGAGCATTCATTTTACGTTTTTGTAAACATTGTCGCGCACTTGGCTTTACTCTCCTTGAATTTCAGCTATTATATCAATAATGTATTATTTTCTTATAAATGAACTCGTGCAAAGAGCGCGCACTTCAGCCGGTATACTTTTAATGTATCAGTGTTGCACAGAGTATTTTATAACTAATTAATTAATATTAAATTAAGAATAAGTTTAATAAGTATTAACGACTTCCATGGGCTTGTCTTGCAAAGCAAAGCTTTTATAAGGAATGCTTATGATTATATAGAAATTGAACCTCTAAGTTCTTTTTCTATATTTAGCTGATATCTATATTTTGTCTTCTAAGCAGCAACCGCATTTTGTAATATGTTCAATTTCAAAATTAGAGAAAGGAAAAATAACATAATAATTATCCTATTACTTAATCTTTTTTTGCTTTAAAGTAACGTATACAAAATTTAATACTTATGTTATTAATTTGTATGGTTTATAATTAAGATCGCGTATTGTAGCTTTAGTGTCAAAGTGCATTATTATTGCATTCAGTACATTATTAAGGTATAAGGGGGGGGGCGATAAAAATTGTGATTGAAAAGGGAGGCGCCAGTATTGAAAGTTTGAGAAGCACTGGTGTAACGTGAGAATGGTAAAAGATGGACAATAGTACGCACTCTTTTCGAGCATGAGTTGCAACCAGTTGACTTGCCAGATCGGCGAGGAAAGCGGATGCCAATTTCTGCTCGCGCAAACCTCTCGTTGTTTTTATACTATTAACTGTTTGATTTGAATGTTGAGGACTTGAAATTCGAAAACCATCAGTGTTGAAGACGATTTGAGCTAACCGGCGTATAAATTCTTTGCTTAATAGTCTTGCAAAAGAATAAAAAACAGAATAGAGAAAAATATTTTATTTAATTTATATAAAATAACAAAAAAGAAATAAAAAAATATAAATTTTTTCAAGGATTACATATACAAATTACTTTAAATAACGATAACTCAAAGGAAGATTTCAAATAATATTGATATTGTTTTCACTAATTTTAATTTTGTCGTAATACAATAGGATTTTAAAAAACATAAAATATCCACTGAACAGTGGTTCTTGTTTTTATTTTGGACATGATATTGAATTAAATTAAAAATACTCATTCACTAGCCTCTGAACTTGGTATTATAGCTTTCAGGGTATAAAACCTGGCAAGTTTTTGTTCTCTTATTCTTTGCTTCAAATAATGAAAGTTCCACTTTTCAGTGTCTTCGGATTTGTAAGTTTTTCTCCAGGGTCTTCAAGAAACTTATGAATTAGTTTTTCCAAGCTTCTTTTACTGATGAGTAGTTTCTTCGATTTTCTGTGCATCAGAATCGTTTTCCACAAAAGAGAATTTGGAAATATTCTAGATAATATCTTTCCAGATAACTTAATAATTTCGGTTTCTGAAGCTAAAGAAAGTATACTAGATTTCTTCGCTAAACTAGAAATGTTTTATGGATTTTGCAAATATACAGCAAAAAAAAAGAGTCGCTAATTCTATATAATAATATGAGCTTTTTAAACTGGTTTTCAAATGTGACAAATTTACTTTAAAAATTGGTTTTTTAAAACCAGGTTTGAGAAACTGTCTAGCCCTAGGTTCGATCCTTCTTGCTTCTTTGAAGACCCGCGTTGAAGAAAAGCTGATGCGCTTTAATTCCTCGTAACTCAAAGTTCTTACATCGGTGTAGAAGTCTGGAGAGTAGGATGTAACAACAAGCCGTTTTTTACAGCAAACTTTTTTACTGAATAGGAATTTTCCGGTGGAGGACTCCGTTAGGGATTTTTTTATTTCTGATTTCGCTACGCGGGAGAAAGGGTCGACATTCCACTAAAATTTTGCTTTTAATTTTCAAATGTAGCTCTTCATTAGTTTATGTTTTGATGTAACAGCTAAGTGTGACAAATTATATTTAATCCATACTTATTTTTTCGCGAAAAGAAGGAAAGAAAAAGCGTAATAAACTATAATTTAGAACATTTGGCCTCGCAATGTTAATCTTCCTTGATATATTGTAAAGATGTTTTTAAGAGCTATTTGCAGCGAGAAAAGCATTTTCTTTGATTACATTTGTACGAAATTTTGTTCTCTATTTAATATAAGTACTTGGCAATATACCGGGTGTTTCTAAAATAATATGGGAGTTTTAACTCTTTATAGTATTTATCACACATGAGTTACAAGTATAATTCATACATTGAATGAAAGAGTAACTGAAACAGTTTTACCTACAAGTTTACAAATGTTCAATTTTATCCCTATTCGTCACAAGGTATAAATCATGTCGATAGGCGAGTTCATCCCAAACTTTTTTTCAGTGTGTCTGAGGATACTCTTGCAACATCTGCTTCTATCCTGTGTCTTAAGTCTGAAATGTCAGCTGGTAGTGGAGGAACGTACACAGGATCCTTTATGAACCCTCACAGATAAAAGTCTCATGGCGTCAGATCGGGTGAACGTGGAGGCCAGGCGATACAAGCTTTATCGGGAGGCTCTTTGCAGCCAATGCATTGCTTGGGTACAATGATATTTAACCAATCGCGTACTGAGAGATGCCAGTGAGGTGATGCGCCATCTTGCTGCCAAATAAAGTTATTTGGTTCCTTTTCTTCCAATTGAGGAAATAGCCATAGCTGTAGAGCATCAAGATAGTTACAGTTGGTTACCAGTTACAGCTTTGGTCGGCCCTTACTTCCCTTTACAAAGGCAGCCAGTTTTTTCAAACTGATGATACTAAGAATGTTATTATCATTTGGAGGTTGACAACCGATCTTAATAAGGAACGCTCGTTTCACAGTAACAGCAGATTCTGTCTTTCCAAACTGGATAACACAAAACGCTTTCTGTTTACTAGTTGCTATTTTGCTACTAGAGCGTTTATCGGCAAGAAAGGGAAAAGAATTAGCATAAGTTTTGCGCACACGCGCACACATGCCAGCAAACAAAACGTGTATTTAATAAGATCCGTTAAAACATTTACGTAATTCTCTCTCTTTTTTAAATTACTGTTTGTAAAGTCTAATTGTCAATACAAACATCTTTAAAGATTTACCGTTCCGTCATCAGTTTTTTATCAACAGCCTTAAGAAGATCCATCTTCATTTTAAGCGAAATAGAAGTTTGCTTTCCCCCTGAACTCTTTGACACTGTGCTCGCTAAAAATTATTCTTAAATAGAAAAAATAATGCGATACAAACTCACCGATTTTTACTCACACCGTGATGTACAAGTCATCGAATTTCAAAGCCAAATGATGAGATGCGAGATACTTTTGTGTGACGTTTCTACGGATGGAGGCTGAATGTAGCTTAGATGAACAAAATTGTTTCGTGTCAACGGTCATTCCGAGGGTATTTCAAAGCCAAGTTAGCCTCCATTCTACGAAACATGTGAAGCTTTCTCTCTTTTATTTCACACCCCTCTTAAATCTAGCTTTAGCGGCTGGTGCTTTCTGTTATTTTCATAATCATATTATGATCACTGGCATTTGTTAACAAATGTAATTAATACTGTGCACACTAATTAATTGCATTAATTGATTATTGGGTTAAGTGAGCGCAAAAAATCTTTCTACTTCTATTTTAGTAATAATAGAAATTAGAAATTATAATTTCTGTCATTTTCATATCAAGAGGCGAGAGTTACAGCTATAAATATATTTTTCAATAGAATCGAATTCTTAATGCTAGGTATGAATAATTTATATATATGTTAACAGTATATATTTATACAACATCGTGAAATACTCAGTGAAGCGGGTGGGTAACGGCTAGTTGTTTATAAATTATTATTTCATTATGTTCATTTCCTCATGCTGTTATCTTTTCAATACAAATAAATGAAAGTGTAGACTGCGCATGCAATCACTATTCTTTTGGCATCATCAAAGAAATTTCTCCGATCATCTTAATTTTTCCTAAATACGTTCTAATACGTAAATGCCGAATTATCTTGAATAAATATTTACAAAAAAGTTCTTGTAGAAAAAATCTTATTTGACAATAATTTGATTTTTCAGACAAAACGATTCATTATACTCTTCCCTCCTGAAGTTTTGTGTGTGTGACCAAATACAATATACTTTAAGGAATGTTATAAAAAATAGCAAGAGAGAGAGGAAATATAAATTCAGACCATATAATTTATTAGTTTTGTTAATATAATTTTTGATAGCTAATGTAATTATGTTTTTAAAATCTCATTCAAAAAAAAAAAAAAAGCACGCAAAGAAAAGACACTAAGGATAACAAATTCACCATATACAAGGAAATTTATTTACAGTGAATAGAAATATCAGTAACAATTCAAATTAAGATAAGAATAATATACAGATATTTTAGAAAAAGCTGTGTTTGTGAAATTTGTCATGTGTATCTCCTTAAAATGTGCTAGTGAATCCATGCCAAAGGGTCTCAAAACATTTGTTACTCTCTTCTTAGCAACATAATATTTTATAAAATAATTTCTTGCTGATAATATTACTACGCAGCTTTCAAAATCGGTTGGGGTTGGATCCTAATATAGCCCACCCCCGGCTTTTGTGCTTCTCTTGTCGCCAAGTTGGGCGATAAGTTCGCCAAGCTAGCAACCCTTCTTTTAATTCTTTAAAATAAGAGACCGTTATTTATGACCGTTAGGTATTGGCAATTAGTAATTTCTGTTAATTTCGTTAGCTTCAGCAACCCTACTAACTATGTATGAGTGGTAAAAACCGTCACCATTTATTCGACGTTTTGGGATTACCGGTCACTGTTACGAGACGAAAGCAAAGTTTATTTTCTTTTAAAATTTTTTGTAAAAAAGGTGATAATTATTAGATGGTGCTTTTCAAATGATGGAGATAACGTACGCTAGCAGGAAAGGATCCACATGATGTAAAAAAAGGTACGTTGTTTGGTAAAAGCCGTTTGAGTAATTTTAGAATGTGTGCTTTACATCTTTTTAAGAAACTAAATCATACAGGAATTTGTTCATAATGTTTCAATTTTTCTCCTTGGAACATCAATGTAACTATGTATGGATCAAGAATACTATCTTTGTATTACTTTTAACCTAAGAATATTAACAACTTTTCCTTGGATGATTACCATTAAATTTAAATGTGGCCATTCAAAGAGATAATTGCCCTTACGTATGAAATGAATCCACCAAATATATTTATCTTTTATGGATATGATTAAGATTATAATGGGTTATTAGAGTTAATAATGAAGTTCTTTTGCGAACAAGATCTGAACTCGTTAATAAGCAGTACAGACCTGCATTCATTTGCACTCAAATTGATATGTGTACATATCCTATTCAAACCTTTCATTTGGGTAGCTTGGAGTGAGGAGTGCACACAATAATGAACACTTTGAATACCACATTCTTCATGAAGTTTATCTCAATATCAGCCTTTCAATAGCCACTACAAGAGAAGATCTGAAGCGGCTTGATGTAGTGGCTCTGTTAGAAGTTAATTTTAAAGACCATCGTTTTGTGGCACTTTTAGCTTTAGGTCTCTTTATGTTGTTTTTTATAAAAGCTGATTTTGTTCTAAGACATACAGTTCAAAATTTTAAGCTACAAAAAAGCTTGCTTTTTTACATATAAATGAGGTAGAATTGAAAACATAAATCAAAACATCTATTTAATACAAAAATAAATAATTTCCCGATAAGAATATTTGCATAATTTAATAATAAATAATTCAAAGTACGCATCGTCATTTTGATATAAATATTAAGCAAATATAAATTTTCCAATTGTACCTCTTACATTTTTAATTCTCTCATTTTAATGTTCAGAAACATAAAAGTGCAGCCAAAACATTTTTTTTGTATTACTTTTTTATGTATTTGGTTAACTGCTGAAAAATAGCCTTAAGGAAAAGTTATATACAGGGTGCCTATAAATTATTTAGACAAAAATAGTGATTTACTGCATGTAATTTACAGGAAAAAAAGTTAAAATACATATTGCTGTAAGATAGAGAAATAGTCCAAGTGTTTACTATTATCGCAAATATTCAATGTTGTTTTCTTTTGTTACCTTGCAAATAACCCATCGGTAAATCAATTCTTACCACAAATTTATTAGCATGTTTCCATTGATCAAATTAATTGCACTGTAGATTCTAGATTTTAGGTCAAAAATGGACACAGGAAATGGTAGAGTGCACACTTGATCCTTAACAAAACCCCTTCTGGTGGTGAAAGATTTGATGTTCATGGTGACCATTGAGACTCCAAGACCAATCCAAACTAGTACTTCAGAATTTAGGTAAGATGCAATGTCGTTATGGCCGTGACAAAGGCCCGCAATCCTCTTGGAAAAATGTAACCTCCTGGTATTTTTTCTTTTTATGATCGGCATAAAAAAATTCGGTAGGATGTCCAAATATTCTCCAACAGAATTTCGCCATACTTGCACAGCGGAATGATCTTCATGAAACCTCTAAGACCAATCCAAACTAGTACTTTAGAATTTAGGTAAGATGCAATGTCGTTATGGCCGTGACAAAGGCACGCCATCCTCTTGGAAAAATGCAACCTCCTGGTATTTTTCCTTTTTATGATCGGCATAAGAAAATTCGGTGGGATGCCCAAATATTCTCCAACAGAATTTCGTCATACTTGCACAGTGGAATGATCTTCACGAAATCTAAGACAGGATTTTGCTATTTCAGAACCGTTGTACGTCTCCAGTACCATAATGCTGAGCAAAGGATAGCTATCCCTCACTAAAAGATAACTTCACTTATGACACCTAACGCTATCTATGAATAAACTAAGGGTATATTACTACTAGCTTGAAATATATAAAACGGATTAACTTTAGTTAATATTTTGGAAGTTCTTAACTTAAGAAATTCACCAACTAATTTGTTGCAACCTGTATTTAAAAACAATATCATTGCTAACAAACTAACATAAGTCATAATTCTTTAAAAGAAAACCCAATGAGATATTCTTATGAAAATTCTATGTTTCTTTACTCAGTTTTAATTCCCATTTGGAGCAGAATAACCAAGGGATTACCATTGAAAGTAAGTGAAAGTTTCATACTCTACATTTCTTCCAACATTTATAATGAAAATAAAAAATATTTGATGCAATTTTTCTTTTTGAACCAAATATTTGAGATGGGTTTTACATTCATAGCACCTTTTTAATAAATTGATGCATTAAAATCACTTTCAAGTTCAAAAGAAATCTGCAATAACAGTACTTTCATAAATTTGAAATCATAACTTATAAAGCATCATGTTATTATTATATTTTATTTTTTTAATAAACACGATGCTTTCTTTATTTTTGAAAACATTTAGCAAGGTTTTTATCGAAACTTCTTTTCTATGTTTCATAAAAGAAATAAAATTTAAATTGGGAATTCTAACTTCTAAAACGGGTCCCAAAACGGGAAATAAATTCTTGTATTTTACTTATACAAATCATTTTTAAAAAGTCTCTCTCTTTGATGTGAAGTTTTTAATCCCCTTTCCAATAGCGGCGGCATAAGAGGGATTAGAGCATCTGCTTTTGCAGTACCAATAAGATTTTTAAAGTGTACTTTAAAAATCTTACTCTTCTATCGATAGCTCTAAAAGCCACAGGAGAGCATACACGACATGCATTTCCTCTAATTTGTTGGGAATATTTAATCTTTTTCGTCCTTAAAATACGGCATTTTAAAATGAAAAAAAAGACTTAATTTAGTAGTTTAAATGTCAACTGGATAAAATTTATCAATTCTCAAGAGTGAAAGAATAAGTCAGTTTAAAATTAAATTTTAGAAAATGCTACCACATTGAATATACTACTGTTTAAAAGCTTTAAAAAGTTAAAGTGTCAGATTTCTTAGTTTATAAATAAACGTTTAATTTAAAAAATGAAATGTAATAAGCTTCTTACAAGTAAGCGAAAAATCGCATTTCATGTTTTAATGGAAAAAGAAGGCAGTTTTTTTCCAGTTATCATTTTTTATTTACATTATATTTGCTGTTTGAAAAATAATTCAATTATTTCATATGAAAAGTTATCACGTGAATAAACTGCAGCAACTATATAAGAGATAAATTAAAACCATATTTAGTTATGTAAATAACAATTTTCTTCGTAATTTGAAAGAGTCAATTTAACGATAAAACTTATTCTTACTTTTTATAGCCTAAATATCTCAAAGTTTGAAACTCCAACTGAAACAGAACAGGAACTTAATTATTTTTTTAACAGCCTCCAGTCTCTCTCATTGAGAAACATAAAAAAATTCCAAGCCTGTATGTGAGGTATAATGACAAACGATTAAGTGAACAGTAGGGGAAAACAAAGACATGTTAAAGGCAAGAACTTACGCAAGAGTATTAATTTGGTTCATTAGGGTTGAATACACAATGACTAAAATGGTGGTTAGTGATTAAGAGTGGTTTAGAGAAATTATCACCTGTAGGTTATGTTATATTTAATACTCTTGCACGTAGTTAAATCTTTTCTCGTATCCTAAAAACATAATTATACATGTGAAACCAGAAAATACCATTCACACATTAAGATCTTATCATCTTTATGTAAACAAAACAGGAAAATGAACATTATTCTCTAAAAGGAGACATAACTATACTTTCAAACTAAAAAAAACCAACACAGAAAGAAAACAATTATTGATTATTGATGGAAGCATCCGATAAACCTTCTTTCATTTAGTTTCAAACTACTATAACGTGAAATGTATTACGCTAACACCGTTAATAATGTTGATTTCTTCCCTTAAACTATACAGACTATAATCAAAGTTTTTTTTTTAATCTTTTAAGGTGTATTTCCAAGAAACAGCATCTACACACGCTATCAAGTTCAGAAGTAATAGAGGTTTACAAAAAAATTTATAAATATTTATAGTTCTACAATGATTCATTATTATTAAACTCAAGCTCAGTGGCGCAACAATCCGTGAGGGCCAGGGTCTACTGTGCCTATTCCAGTATACGGGACCAATTGGGCGCTGAGATGCATGAGCAGATGTCCCGATCAGGTAGTCATTCTGAAGCGTGTCTCTCAGTTTTTAAGTCCCCAAGTACAAAATTACTGCTCATTTATCGACCCATTGCAATAGGGATGAAAGGCTGAGCCAACCTTGCCCAGCCCGGGAATAGAACCCGGACCTGTGATGTGGATGCGTGATAAGCTACCACTCGACTACTGGACTTATTATTATTATTACTCGCAAAACAATTATATTACTTTTTAATAATAGTATATCCAAACTTATTTACGAACAAAATCAGGAAAAATTGTAAATAATATTTTGAAAAGTTTTTTTTAAATCAATTATTTGTGCAGAAAATTGTTTTGTTTTAATAGAAAACAAGTAATATAAAAAATTTTAAAGTCAATTTCTACTTGAAGCAAATTGAACTTTTCATACATGGTAGTTGGATAATCAATGTATCCAGTCGCCATCTATTGCCTTCATTCGGAACAAATTTAATTTTTTTTCTCCCATTTAAAACTAAAATTATGTCATTAAATTTAATTAATGAATTAATATTTGAAAAAACAGTATGAACATCAACTGATATCCACTGCAAGGTTAAAAAAATGTATTTGTACTTGAGTGTATGAATAAAAATTATTTTATTAAAGATTGAAAATTTGAACAAGATGTATATATAAATAAATAAATATATAGGGAGAGAGTGAACTTATTTATATAGTAGAGGGATTGTGAAAAAACAAAGTCTTACAATCAAAATATATTTAAATATTGTAATTATATACTTTATAATATATGGAATTATATTTTTGAAGTGCTATTGAATGAAAAAAATGATTTGAAAATTTTCATATGACTAAAGTTTCAAGTAATTAATAAATATCATTATATATATTTTTTAACATATGAGCAATAGATCAGAAAAAAACTTAAAAATCTATTTTTTGCTAACAGTTTGTTTTATTTAATATAATGTATATTTCATTGTTAAATTATTTTTTAAAATGAATTGAAACTAAACAAAGACATAGTATTAATCTAAAATATGTCTTTTTTGAAATTATATATTTAATTTTTTAGAGTTGGCGACTTATCTAATTAATTTTTTTAACAATGTATCAAGGAATTTTCCTTTGATGCATTTGAATGCAACTATAGTAAAAAAGATTTATAATACACCTGAGGACACTCTTATGGAAACTAAAGGCCTCTTATGTCATTTAAAAATAATTACTACAAGATAATCCTTTTTCATTGCATGAAAATTGAAACTTTTTAGCAAAATGAGAACCAAACAGCAAAGTCAAAAGAATGGATCCAAATATATGACTAAAAAAAGGACCAAAATATAATCTCTGTTTTTAATGATATTTTAACATATTATTAAAGGGAAAATAATTTACAATGAAAAATCTTTGGATGTCTCCATGTTTACTTTTCCTACAAAACAAAATGAGTTTGAGAAAATTAACTAATTTCATCGGTATCTATCTATTCAGTCAATTTATGACTTTATATAACAATCCCACTCTCATTCTGGAAATATGAGAAATCTCATTTGAATAAGATTATTTAGTAACTGAAGAATTTAGTAGTTTAACAGCTTTATTCCTAGCAGCCAGTCCAAAACAGAGAGGTAACAATTCTTTTGTAGATCTTAATCTTAGCTCAAAATTAATTACGCGAAGGAAATTAATTAAATTTTTAATTAGAGAGGCTATTTATAAAGTTGAATAGAAAGAAATCTCATAGGGAAATATTTGTTGCAATCAAATTGTTTCTTAATGAAAATAACGGAAGCATGGTGATTGGTTAATTCGACATTGGTAATAAAAAGATAATATAAGGGAAGGTGAGAAAAAAGTAACTGAAATATTTTTAAGCAATGAAAGAAGTCTTAAGTGAATATTGTGCCATGTGAATAGTTCTGTTTCAAGTACATAACATCTGAATCTATGGGAATTTCCTTTTAACGTCAAATATTTGTAGTGTTTTAAATAAATTCAAACTCGGAATGTAAAAGAATTTTTTTTCCAGAAAAATGCTGTAATAATATTCTAGCTAAAAGCGTGAATATTTGAGATTCAGATAAATATTTACTTTTGAATAAAAAAAAAAGAGAAAAGAAAATGTTTTTTCATCTCTATCTAGCACAGTTTAAGAGGTGCTAAAAATGAATTCAAACTGCTTTTGTAACAATACAGAGCGATCACAAAAGATGGACTCGACTTTAAACAAGTAATATAAAAAATTTTGTTTAAGTTAATTCCTACTTAGATCAACAAAGAAAATTTTTATTTTAGCTAGTTTTTATTAATAGTTAAATTAATATAAATATGTATATACATATTGCAGAATAACAATATTAAGTGGTAATTAATTTTTATTAATTATCATTAAAGTACCGTATGTCATCCAAAACAATCGTGTATATAAAATTTCAGTTCAACTGAATGCTTTAAAACGTGAGAAAAAATCCTTTTTAAGTTTTCGCACAAGTCGCCAAAAGGGTCGCTAGTCGCCAAAAAGGATGCTAACGTGGCTGTATTTATAATTATTTAAATAATTAGTTTTAATAAATTAGTTTTTATTAACTATAATTAAATTATTGTATTGTCATCCAAAATATCATGTATATAAAATTTAGCTCAATTGAGCGCTTTAAAATGTATTTTATTAACGATTGAAAATTCCTCCAAGATAGATAAATAAATTTATATATAAAGAGTGTGAGCTAATAGTAGGAAGTGAAAAATCATACGAGGGCTATTCAATAAGTAATAAAGCTAAAATTATATATATATATATATATAAACATTACCTTTAATCGCCATCATTTACATGGCATTTTACAAAATAACTACCGCGGCACGTAAATCTTTTATCCCAACGTTCTGTCCATTTCTTAAAAACATGTAAAAGTTCGTTTTGTAAGAGCTTCTTCAAAACTGCCTCCGCTGCCTTTACACATGTTTTGTTGCTTTCAAAACGTTTGCCTCGTAATGGTTTCTTAAGTTGAGGAAACAGCCAGAAATCGCATAGAATCAGATCAGGACTGTATGGAGGGTGTGGGAAAATCTCTACGTTTTTCTGCTGAGAAACATCCAGTACGCAACGAGCAATATGTGGTCGGGCATTGTCATGGTGATATAGGAAGCCATTTCAGAGCAATGGATGTTTCCTTTTAACGTGCTGTACTATTGTTCGTAGGACGGTCACTTAGTACGAGCCATTTAAGGTAGTACCGGGATTGACAGCGTGTTGATACACAATTCCTTTATAATAAAAAAAATATGGTCATAATTTACCAGCTGATTTCAGAGTTTTTCTTTCTTGGGAATAGGTGAAAATGAATGTTTCTACTCCCTCTGCTTTGCTGTTTTATAGTTGAGTCATAGTGATACAACCAAGCATCGTCTGCTGTGATGAAACGCTTTAAGATATTGTTGCCTTCTTGTTCTAGTCATTCTTTCATATCGTATCATATCAAACGTCTCCGATGCTGATTTTTGATTCCATTTTGACAACTGGCCGTGTAACGTAGGCGTCCGCAAACACACTTCAGTTCGATCACATGATACTCAAAAACATGAGTCTGTACACGCCATCTATTGGTACCTTTTGTTAATACAGACAACAAGCTTTTCTTATGCCACAGAAGTTAACATTCCGATGAGTGGTTTCGTGGCAGTAAACATAGTCTTATTACGTATTGAACAGCCTACGTCAGTGCTTCTCAAAGTTGCAATATTCGCGACCCAATATTCAATCATAATTTTCATCGCGCCCCCCTCATGCAATGATAAGGAATTGAACTCAGTAATACTATACTTTGAGGCTAAAACTACGAAACGACTTTAACCTCTTAAGCGCCCCTGGTGTATATAAACGTCTCGCTAAGCCAAAGCATTTATTTCCCGGACGTATATATACGTCTTTTCGAAGTACTATCTTTTCCGTGTACTGCTGTCCATAAAATTATTCCGAAGGCTCTGGAATGCCTTGACAATGTTTGCAAAGGATTTACTTATTTCAGATTACTTTGCTGCTTCTTTATTCCTCGCCTCCCCTCAGTAGATCACATATGCGCTCCTACGTGGAAAACGGTTGGTATTGAGAAGCGAATCACGTTACTTTTAGTCGGTAGTTAAGGGATTCATTAGAAACCGAATAAAATTATCAAGATAACTGTTAATTTTTGGTTTTAGTTATATATAGGACAACCCCCATGGGGTCACTGATAATTAATAAAAACTTGTTCTTAACTTAGCATTGTTAAATTAATTATAAAATACATTGTGCAGCACTGATACATTTATAAGTGTAATATATCAGTGTAAATGTGTATTTTATTTTTTATTATACCAGAATGTATTTTGTTTGTTACTCTTCCAGTACATTAATAATTTTTTTAAATAATCTTTTGTTTTCGACTTTTAAATATGCTCGCGCCCCCTCGTAGAGTTGTCACGCCCCTCAAGGGGGCGCGCCCCACAGTTTGAGAAACGCTGGCCTACGTATTATCGAAACTACACTGCTGGACAATTGCTAAGGACGGATCACAAATTGCTATGTAGCATAACATTAAGCGAGACATGAGGCCTAGTAGGATAAAATATAGTTGCCACACTGTTCAGACATTAGAATAAAGAATATTTATTGTTCTGGAAAGTACAAAAGCTGTGAAACATCTGAAAGAAAAAAAATGTTCATTTGATCTGCGTACGGAGAAATGGAACAATGCATCTAAAAGTCAGCAGGCCCCTTAAAGAAAGGTATCAGTACATCATATGTCCACCGTGGAGTGTGATGCAACATTCCACACGTCGTACCATACTTTGCACAACATTATCCAGCAGCTGTTGAGGCAATTTATCCCATTCCTCTGTGAGTGCACGGATGAGGGTGTTCTTGTTTGTCGGAGGATAGTTTCGACCAGCAACTTGCCTCTCCAAAGCATCCCATACATTTTCAATGGGGTTTAGATCTGGAGAACGCGCTAGCTATACGAGACGTTGAATACCCTCGCTGTCTAGACAATCCTGAACAGCGAGTGTTCGATGACATGTTGCGTTGTAGTCCATAAAAACAAATTTATCATCGACAGCACCACGGAAAAGATGAAAATGAGGAAGTAGAACTTCATCAATGTATCGTTGGACCGTCACAGTCCTATTCGCAACCACATGTAGGCGCGTGCGGCCATTGATCATGATGCCGGCCCACACCATGATACTGCATGTCGGATATCGGTCCTTTTCCTGGATATTTTCTGGGAGATAAGCAGTGCCACTCTCGCACCAGATCAGTTGGCGTCTACAATCCGATGACAGACTGAACCTACTCTCATCTGAGAATAGTACGCATGCCCAGTCCTGTTCAGTCCAATTGTGATGCTCACGACACCATTGAAAACGGGCAGTACGGTGCTGTCTGGTCAATGGGAGACACACAACAGGTCTGCGTGCGTATAGTCCTCCTCCCCCTCAAACGTCTGGCAACAGTTTTTCGGGAGATCTGCTTTCCTGAGGCAGCAAGAAACTGATTTGCCACCTGCTGAGCTGTAGTGCGCCTGTTCCTTTTTGCTGATAGGACGATATATCTGACTTCTGCAGGCGTCGTACTTCTAACACGACCTTCCCGTGCCGTCTACTACACATTCCAGTTGTTTTAAATGACTTCCACAGCCGTGAAACAATGCTGTGTGCGATGTCGAACTCCCTGGCAACATCTGTTATTTTTCGCCCTTCTTCGATCTTTCCAATAATTCGGCCACGTATAAAATCATCTATGTGATGTCGGGAAGACATGCCAAAAATTTTAAGTTCGTCTATTAAATCTTTCCTGTAAAACTTTGACTTGAAACAACAACTGTCCACACGCGTCAAAACCATTAAAGCTCTTATGAACGCTATCACGTGATGAACAGGCGTGGAAAAAAAATTTGCATACTCATACTTCTTCTTACTAATATCCCGCACTTATTCTTATTTTCCACATTTTGCTTCCTTTCATTTTGTGGTTGCTATGGATGATAGTGTTATCCGTCCTTAGCAATTGTCCAGCAGTGTACTAGACATATTGCAATGAATGATGTAAGGGAAATATATATACCCATTTTTCCCCCTACCAATAATCGACGGTGGCAACACATTCAAAGTCACTATAATTAAAAATTGAAACATGGCGACAATAACGGAGCAAAGGGTTTGTTTATTGGAGTGTGCACGAGTGTTTTTCGGTGTAACGCATTTAGAAATCGCTACGGAAAAGTGGTACCAACCAACAAAAGCATTCTGCGGTAGTATCATCAATTAAAAAAACAGGTTGCTTGAGTAAAAAGAAAATCAGCGGCCTGTCTAGAATCTCGGGATAAGCAATGGAGAGAGTGATGTAAAGTTTTGTTCGAAGTCCAAGGAGGTTTACGAGAGTAGTGCCACATGTGAATGTGTTCCAAAAACAGTATGGAAAATTTTACGGAAAAATTAAATTTACAACTGTTACAATAAATAATAGAGGATGACAAGAAGCCTTTATGCAGCATTAAGAGCCATTGATAGAGTGATTCTACAAAATGTTTAGAGTGAACTGGTGCACACTTACAAAATTGAAACTCTCTGAAATGTACTGATAGGACGTATGTCGTGTAATAAAAGGATCACTCAACACAAACATTTGTAACGGAAAAAAACTTGGTGTATTTCTCTTTACATTCATGTATCACTAATTGTAATGTATGTGCTGTAGTTTCGATAATGTATTTTTTTTTAAAATCGGGACCATATTTTGTGCTTACTCTGTATTTTATTTTCTAATTAATTTGCAAAAGAGAGAGTTTTCGATAATTTAAAAAAAATTTGTTTTTGACCTTTTTTACATTTTATTCACATTTTAAAAGATAGCAATTAAAAATTCTTTTATTAAAACTTAATGATCAAGTACCTTACTTTTCTTTTAATTTTAAATCTTAGGTGCATAGTTTAAGATTATTTTTTTAGGTTTAAAAAGGTTTGTTTGCGTAATTAAATTTGATGTAGAAAAAATTGAAACAGCAAAACCAATAATGCATTCACTTTTCGCATCTGTTTAAAACGGATAAAATATTTATTAGTAGAAACGAATCAAATTACTTCATAAATAATAATTCACTGCAAAAAATAAGGGCAGCATTTTTCTGAAATGTTCCTGGGGTTATTTTTCTACTAAACTTTTTCTAAGTGCTTATCGGTCTAAAAGTTCTCTAAGAACATTTCTCGAAAACAAGCTTTGGAAAGTTATTTTATACGCATTTATTTTTATTTATCTCCTTTTTTAAGTAAAATAAAAAAAAAAGTTTATAAGAAACATTATTATGTTAGAGACTTGAAAATGCAATAAGAAAAGTATATTTTAGCTCTTTGGGTTAGATTTTTTCTGGAAGTCTAAATCTACAAACAGTGATGTTGAGATAAAATGCTACCGACATATCTGTTTTCGATTTATCATAATTTTTATTTTCAACCCGGGAGCATTCACGCACTCGATACTAAAGTTAATGGTCACGCGGGGTGACCGGAGTCACCACAATTCATTTTTTTATTATTTTTTTGTACAAGATAAAAATCGTGATTCCAGTGAATAATTTAATTAAGAGAAAGTATACTTACCCACTTTAAGGCTTTTAAATTTTTCTTTGATAATTTAAAAAAAAACAACGAATAAAATTGAACTCAAATGTTTCAAATGTGCGTGACTTTAATAAAGAACACACACCACAGACACTTACCGTTATCATTAAGGCAGTGTTTCTCAAACTGTGGGGCGCCCCCTAGGGGGCACGTTAACCTTACGAGGGAGGCGCGAGCATATCGAAAATAAAAGATTTAAAAAATAATTAATTTACTGGAATGAATTAAAAGAAAATACTTTCAGACATAATAAAAAATGCACTTTTACTCTGATGTAAGTTATAGGTGATATTAAGTCATCAAAAAAACCCTTCTTCAATACTTAATTAGCTATCTTTGATCCTATAACCAAATAAAAAATATTTTATTTAATTTGCTGTAATCCCATGATGAGAGAGTTTTTATTACGTTTTCTTTTTTAAAACTAACATTCTACTCTTTCAGAGAAAAAACAGATCCCAGATCCAGAATCGAAAAAATTTAGGAACATAAAAAATTCATCACTGTCATTATTTTTGAAATACTGCTCATTATAGTTGAATTTGTTTGACCTTCTAAGTTATTGGTATAGTTAGTTATGACCCTTCTCTTATGTGTTTATTTTTCATTTAAGGAAGTTGTAAGTAATGTATTTCTCTGTTGCGCTTTTTTCCATGCAAAACAGTTTTATGATATTTGGAAAACCACGGAAAGCACACACACACACTTTGATGGATTACTTGGCCAAGACTTGACCAAGATAAGTATTTTTAAACGTATAAAGCATAACAATTGTTTTTAGCAGTAACATACACATTATTATAATGAATACACTTTTTACCCGGAAGTGGTCACGCGGGACACACAGATCACGAAATTGTTAATTCTGGCAAAACTGTTTATTTGTTACCAAAGAAAAATTGAAAAGTCCTTGAAAGTAGGTAAGTAAACTTTCTCTTAATTAAATTATTCACTGGAATAACGATTTGTATCGTGTACAATAAAATAATTATAAAAAAAAAGGATTGGGGTGACTCAATAATCCCGCTCGACCGTATCGAGTGCGTGCCTGCTCTCAGGTTAAAACATGTTGAAGTCTTTTCGCTTTAAAAATATTAAAAATAATACAATAATTCTTCATCGGAATTTTATATTATTGTTCATTGTTTAACATCAAATATAAATGCTAATTCTGTGAGACTTAAAATTAAAATTTGCTTAAAACTAAACAAAACTGCCGCATTTGGAGTGAAGCTAATCCACAATTGTATGTCGAAACACCGTTACATCCAGAAAAACTGACTGTTTGGTGCGCGTTATGGGCTGGTGGAATCATTGGTCCGTACTTCTTCAAAAACGATGAAGGCCACAGCGTTACAGTCCATGGTGATCGGTATAGAGCCATGATTACTAATTCTTTAATTCCTGAATTGAACAATCATGATATCCAGGAGCTGTGGTTCCAACAAGACGGCGCAAGACACGTTGAAAGACACGTTGGGTGACCGCCTAATTTCACGTTCTGGACATGTGAATTGGCCTCCAAGATCTTGTGATTTAACACCACTAGACTATTTTCTGTGGGTCTATGTAAAGTTATTGGTCTATGCGGATAAGCCACAAATGCTTGACCATTTGGAAGACAACATTCGCCGTGTTATTGCCGATATACGACCACAAATGTTGGAAAAAGTCATCGAAAATTGGACGTCCAGATTGGACTACATCCTAGCCAACCGTGGCAGTCATATGCCAGAAATCATATTTAAAATGTAATGCCACAAGATTATCTTTCGAATAAAAAAAATTCATGTCAATCGAATAATACATCGTTGTTTTATTGCAATTTAAAGTTCTATACCTCTAAAACCTCTAAAGTTCTATACCTCATATAAACACCCTTTATATGTAATTAATATAAAAAATATTTTGAACCTTAAGGCAGTGCTTCTCAAACTTTCAATACTGGCGCCCCCTTTTCAATCACAATTTTTATCGCGCCCCCTTATACATAATAATTTACTGAATGCAATAATAATGCACTTTTACGATATAGCAACAATATTTATTATAAACCGTACAAATTCATGACATAAGTATTAAATTTTGTATATGTTACTTAAGCAATAGGATAATTACTAAGTTTTTTTTTCCTTTCTCTGATTTTTAAATTGGAACATATTACAAAATGCGGTGGTTGCTTAGAAGACAAAATATAGATATCAGCTAAATATAGAAAATGAACTCAGAGGGTCTATTTCTTATCTTAAAACTCCTTTCAAAAACTTTGCTCTGTAAGACAAGCCCATGGAAGTAGCTAATAATTATTAAACTTGTACTTAATTTAGTAGTAATTAATTAGTCATAAAATACTCTGTGCACCACTCATACATTAAAAGCAGTGTTTCTCAAACTTTCAATACTGGCGACCCAATTTTCAATCATAATTTTTGTCTCGCCCCCTGTACAACAATAATGTATTTACTGCAATAAAAATGCACTTTGAGAGAGAGACGCTAAAGTTACAATACGATCTTAATTATAAACCGTAGAAATTAATACGATAAGTATATTAAATTTTGTGTATATGTAACTTTTAAGTAATATATATTTTAAGAAAATTACTTAAAATATATATTACTTAGAATTATGTTATTTTTCTTTCTCTAATTTTTAAATTGGAACAGATCGCAAAATGATGTATTTAATTAAAGATTTATTTCCTTCAGCATTCATTGCTCAAAGTACAAATGTCATTAGAAAAATAGTCTAGTCAATGTCGCTCTCTATCATATCCATCACATCTGGCATTATAGGGTACGTTTGCGTGAGTATGGGCAACCTATCGGACGTCTGCGCAAAACATGTAAAAATGCTTTTCCTCGTACAATTTCAGTCAATTTTGGTCGACTCGATACTCCTATAGCTACCGAATCTAGCTTGAATGTACATTTTTTAATTTCCACGTTAATTGTAATTCACGGTAATTAAATATTTACGGCAGTAGATTAAAACAATATCATACATACATTTTTAAGTCGTAAGCAAACATTCGACCATAATAAAGAATCAACAAGTACACAGACGAACGAGCATGGTTCCGAAAATTAAATCAAGGCGATCTTCTCAAAATACTTAAATTTTGGATTTACCACTACTGAAGTAAATGATGGAAAAAAAAGCCCCAGCTCGATATGTGTTAAAACTTACAAATCTGTAGAACAACATGTGAAAGTTGTTTTTAAAACATGTAAAATCATTTAGCTATGTTGGTAAAGAATTTTTAAATTATTTTCTGGATGAGAACAGCTTGGTAGCAAGTTACGAGTGGATTAGGGATCTATTTCAAGATACTCCAGAAGGGCTCTCAACTTCCGAAGAAGAAATCTTCATAGATTTCACATCCAGTGAAAAATTAAAAGGCAATTTTGTAATAAATCGCTCTTTGAATTTGGGGTAGAGGTGGATGAGGAATTATCTGTACTGAAAACAAAAGCACTTCGTATACTATTACCATTTTCAACATCCTACCTTTTTCAAACCAGATTTTCTGCAATGGATGCCTTGAAGACAAAATATAGATCTCAGCTAAATATAGAAAAACAACTCTTTAAGTGTCAATTTCTGATATTAAACCTTCCTTTGAAAAACTTTCCTCTACAAAACAAGCCCGTGGAAGTCCCTAATAATTATTAAACTTGTTCTTAATTTAGTAATAAGATTGATTGAATATTAACGTGCAATAGCTTCACGAGGGCTTTTTTTTGAGGGTCGGTAGCCCAGTGGTTAAGGTATCCAACCATGGCAGGCATGTCATGAGTTTTCACGCTTCGAGAGCTGAAACGTCCTCCCGTTGGTGTGGTGTGGTAGTTAGGGAGGGGGTGCCAGCTCAGGTGTCGTCCACGTCATGACCATGGTTCAAAATTACGTGGTCCGTCGCCAAAAGCCCTCGTGAGCTGAACAGTGCGACGTTAATATTAACTCAACTCAACTCACGAGGGCTTTTGACGACGGACCACGTAATTTTGAACCATGGTCAAGTGACGTGGATGACACCTGAGCTGGCACCCCTCTCTCCTAACTACCACACCACACCAACGGGGAAAACATTTCAACTCTCAACAGATTTAACGTGCATCGCTGCCCTACACGGCGGGTCTTTAGTGGTACTGGGCTCGAACTCGAGATAAGGCAAGCCACGATCCGATACCTATACCACTCGGCTACCGCGGCCAAATTCAATAATAAGAAATTATTTATAAAATACCTTTTCAGTACTGATACATCAAACGTATACTGGCTGAAACACGGATTCTTCGCACGAGTTCATTTTTAAAAAATAAAACATTATTCTTGATATAATAGCTGAACTGTAAGGAGAGTAAAACTGTGTGCATGACATTGTATACAAAAATGTAAAATGATTTTTTTAGATAAATGCTATAATTGTAAATAACTGTTTAAAAGAACTGTAATTTTAAACCTCACACAATTAGCATTTAGAATTAATGTTAAATTATGAAAAAGAATATAAAATTCCGATGAAGAATAATTGTGTTACTTTTTAACATTTAAAGCGAGAAGACTTCAAAATGTTTTAACCCGGGAGCAGGCGCGTACTCGATACTAACATTAATGGTAGTGCGGGGGGACTCAGTCACCCCAATCATTTGTTTAGAATTATTTTTACTGTACACGATACAAATCGGAATTCTAGTGAATATTTTAATTTATAGAAAGTATACTTACCTTCTTTCAATGACTATTCAATTCTTTGATGATTTGAGAAAAATCCAATAAAACTGAACTAAAATGATTCAAAAGTACAAGACCATAATAAAGGACGCAAATCAGACACTTTTCAATTATCCTACCGAAATGTTAAACCAATCAATTCTTTTCCAAATATCACAAAACTCAATTATTTACAATTTCCCTAAGCGAAAAGCAAACGCATAAAAGATGGGAGGGAACTAATATTGATAATAACCATACCATAAGATTGAAGGTCAATCAAATGATTAGCAAACGTACTATGCAGCCTGGTTGAAAAGTGAATCATGACTTCCTTTTCTTTTTCTACAACTAATGTACAGTGTATTTCAATAATAATTACAGTGGTGAATTGTTTATCTTCTTAGAATTTTTCTCAGGGTCTGGGTTTCGTTTTTTCTTTTAACGAGTAATATTTTATGTTAAAACGTAATAAAAAAATCTCTCATTGAGAAAATACAGCAAATAAAACAAAATGTTTTTTTTTTTAATTTGGTTTTGGGATCACAGATAGCTATTTGATGACGGAAAAAAGCCAGATAATAAACATAAATTATGTCAGTGTTGTGTGTATTTTTTTATTATGGAAGAAAGCATTTTGTTTTACTTCTCTTTTCGGTTATTTTTTAAAAAAAAATCTTTAAATTTTCGATACGCTCGCGCCCCCCTTGTAGGGTTATCGCGCCCCCCAGGGGTGCGAGCCCCACACTTTGAGAAACACTGCCTTAAGGTATGATATACAAATACATTGTGAATAACAAACTCACCAATTTAAAAAATATCAAAATATTACGCACTTTCTTCACAATTACGAGGGTATCATTTGGTATTCCAATTTTATTTCATATTTAGACATTTATACAATTAAAACGACACACGTACTATAGCAAAAAAGTCTATGAACATACTCATGTAGCAGTTACAATAAGTAGGAGCGGCGTTTCACATGACGATAACAAGAAATGGGCGAATTTCTATGAAAATGGGAGAATTTATATCAAGCGGCAACCGGAAGTTCCTAAATTCACATGACTTCAGTGGACGGAACTTGTGATTGGTGGAAGGACATTGTACGAGGTGGCTTATATAATAATACTATAATACTCTATAGTATAATACTTAAAATACTCTGAAGCTCTAATTTTTTAAGTGATAAAAAGTTACGATTATATCCGGGTATCTACAATTAATTATCAGGACACATTATTACTGTTAATTACCGTTAAGTCAGGACCTTTATAAATTTAAAAGTTTTTAAGATGAAATTACGTGAACTATTATATTTCTATTTATAAGGATAATTAAATTATAACTTACCTAATACTGTATTATTATTTAATTTTTTTACATGTATGTAGGCCAGTACATGTTTTATCAGAAAAGATCCTCCGACCTTTAATTTTCAATTTCATTTCCTTTCTTTTATGGTTGCAGGTCGAAGTTTTTCACGCTTTTCTCTTCATTCGAAGCGAATCAAAAGATGAGGAATCAGAAATACCGTATTTATTCGAATCTAAGCCGCACAATTTTTCCAGTGTTAATGCTACTGAAAACTGGGGCAGGCTTAGAATCGAAGACAAAACATTTGTTGGATGGGGAAAATTGAATTTCCACCCTTTTCAAAAGGAAAAAAAAATGTAGCTGTCTATTCTGGCTATTTATA
Source organism: Trichonephila clavipes (assembly GCA_019973935.1). Classification (NCBI taxonomy): domain Eukaryota; kingdom Metazoa; phylum Arthropoda; class Arachnida; order Araneae; family Nephilidae; genus Trichonephila; species Trichonephila clavipes. The sequence continues at coordinate 53,782 of BMAU01015564.1, forward strand.
TCGATGACTTATCCTATCCGACAGTTTAACCCCAGTATTCAGTCTATCCGAAACATAGTTGTCTGCCTGTATTTAGGAATCTTTTTGAATACACTTTCTTTTTATCGCCTAAACACCAAAGATATCGGTCATAGCATGAAGACGAGTTCCATAAGACGCAAGTATCAAAATGGGGGCAATTTTATTTGCAGAAAACAACGGGAAACGAAGCAGCGAAAGTTTGGCACGGATGAAACAAACATACGTCGATAGCGTAAACAAAAATGATATAATTTTCGTGAGAAAATGTTCAACAGTTCTTAATAATTCTTTTACATTCATCGATAATACAAAACTCAGTGGCGCAACAGCCCATGAGGGCCGCCTATTGTGACTTTCTCAGTATATGTGCCTTGGGTCCTGAGGTGTATGAGCGGACGTTCCGGTCAGGTGGTCCGTTTGACGCACTTCTATAATACATTCTTTTAAAAAAATGTTGCATAGCGAATGCATTAGATGATACGCGAGACGACACCGTGTGGGAAAATTGCGACGCCGGCATCCCTTCCGAAGTCAGCTGTGACATTGGGGGTGACGCATTGCTTTCGAAGCATGATACTGTCAGTTAGAGTAATTACAGTTTCATTTATGCTTTTGAAAGTTTTTAATTTTGGAAAAATGAATTCATTATTAACTTATTATTTCTCATTATAAATTTTTTATAAAAATTCTTAAGTATCGGATATCAACGAGCGTTTTACACAACTTTTTATTTTTTCTGAAAAACGTTTAGAGAATTGGGGATGCGGCTTAGATTTGAGTAAATATGGTAACTGAAACAAACAGGCAATTCAGCTCCAAAACAGGGACATTTCTCATCGATTTACATTGCAGATAGGTTGTTGAAAACTGTGTTCATGACTAAATAAAAAAATTTTTCTGGAATTGTCTCCATGATCCTTTAGAACTGTGTTCTGTACATATATTTTCATGTGTTTGAAAGTAAATTAATTATATAAGTATAAAAAGTGTCAAATTATTATATGTGTGAGTGAAAATATCTTTTAATTCAAGATTATCAGATCTAAAAGCTAATTTCATTATTTCATCCAGGGTGATAGAAATACATTATATATATATATATAATTTGTAGATTATTACCTCATCTTTCAACAAATTAATAAAAGCATAGGTACGTAATTCGAATTTTTTAACTTTTTTTCTGACAAACAGTACACTTAGTTTTTCGCTAATTAAAAGCTTTATGAATAATCGAAATTACTTTAGGAAGAAATACTTATGCTTAATTCCTATCTTTATGTATAATTATTACTTTTAATTGATTCTGGAATACCTTTTATGCAATAATAGGTGTACCTTTTCTTTATAGAATGTGAAATATATAATTGGAATTAGATAATAAATTAATGATTATAAAATAATACAATGGAGGAAATTTTTGAGACGTACTTGTAACATAATATAATAAAATTGATTCGATTTAATTAAGAAGTATGATTAAAGTCTAAGAGAGATCATTACAAAAAATTTCCATAATTTGCCTTTTTTTGAGACATTTTCTAGAAAAATAATTTCTATAGGTGGAACAGTTAGGTATAAAATAAATGGAGTTTTATACACAAAATAGAATATATGGTGCCAATAATTAATTTGAATTTCCAATTCTTTATTTAAATAATTTATTTAAAAGTAATTGATATTATTCATTAGTTTGATAAAATTGTAAAAGAAATACAAAAATATATATAGTGTAATTAAACTTAAACTTAATTAAAGTTCATCTTTTACATTAGTATTTGTTTTGAATTTAATCTTAATTTGATTTAGATGAAAATTTTAATATGATTTTATAATTTTATTTTTTTATATTCGTATTATTTTATCTTATTGATTCATAAAAATATTTTTTAAACGTATAAAATTTCCTCCTTGTGATACAAAACATGCAATAATTATCGAAAAAGATGCAATTTTTCGAAATATTTCCAATTAAATACAGCAATTAATAGCAAAACAAAAACAACTAAAATATCGGTAATAATAAAATAATAAATTAATCTTTAGATAAATTACGACCAAGAAATAATTATTGTATAGAGACAAAATTATACTTAATGATTGCATATGCTTAAATGTTCAATTAATTAAATCTTCAGCTTTTTAATCATGCATAAATGATCGTGTAATCTAAGTTGAAATATGAATCGAATCAACAAAATGAAGCTCACTAAAAATCAAATTTTAACCAATGTTATTTATTAAAACAATTGCTACATTTTCCATAACTGGCTTTTCAAGAGAGAAAGTTGCAAGATTGACGATAATTGGTGATGATTTCTCGTACCATGAAAGCTAATTTAATTGCGCACAGGATGCCTAATTATAGATGCAATGTTTGGAAGAAAGTTCAGAGATTCAACTTTAACAAGATGATAATTCTAGAAGTAAGAATGAAAAGATATACACAGACACAATGAGAGGGGGTAAAGAGAAATAGAGTTCTGCATATCTTAAAAAGAGTAATTGAGACACAAGATATGATAGATATGTCATATGAGGAGACATTAAACATAGTACTGTAGTATAATTTCGAAATTAATGTGCACCATGGAAATTTATTTTTTAGAACGTTAAAGAAGCATCATTTGTAAAATGTACATTATATTTTTCTAGTTCCCTTTTATTTTATTTAATGTTGGAGAACAAATTTATATGGATTACTCATATGTATGTCGCTGATAAAATTTTGACAAAAAATTATTATCTAAATATATCTGGGAGAATATAAGTATTGATTAAAATTTACCTTTTTATGCATCTGAAAATTTGTTTTTTTCATAAAAAAATCTGAATGATTTAAGTATACGAAACTAATTCCTCAACAATAGATGACTTGAAAATTATTGTTGAACATAACGTAATGATAATAAAACCATATATATATTGCAAAATTTTTTTTAATGTTTTTATAAAAACTATTTAATTTATTTGAAAGAAACTTTTTTAATAAGATTATAAGGCATACCGTCTTTTGTCAGGCATTTTCATGTTGAAATGCAAATCCAGGTGTCTTGGGAAGGAAAGGCGTGGAATCTCGTCGATGTACAACTGTGCTGTAAGGGTCTTACGGGCCAAACAAAGGGATCCAGTACCAAATGAAATGACATCCCACCCATTAAATCCTGGTTGTCGGGCAGAACGGTACTCAGGTGGTAGCCCGCTGTTCTCCTGGACGTTTCTAGACACGTCTTCGCTGGTCATCAGGTCTTAATTTGAAGTGGGGTTTGGTGACGTGCTTTAAAGAATATTTGGCAGAATGATTTCGGTGACCTTAACCCTCATTCGCTTAGTCGACTATCGATAATCATGCAGTTACTGGTGCCTTCTTTAAATGACGGATTATTGATATAGATGCATCAGGGACTGTGGGTGCCAACTAAAGATCATTTTTCGTGTTCTGTCTTTGATCCTCAGTCGGCAATTATTTCTTGACGTTTAGTATGGCTGTGGTTTCCTCATGGTCTGACTGACAACCTCACCGAATGATAGCATCAGTAGGACCGAAATGGATGATCCTACGATTAGACTATCTTACTTCTTTTAATTCCATTGTATATTGTTCCTAAAGTGGTGAAATATGCTCATGTAGTATGTGAAACCATCTGTAGAGTAATTATACAGACCACATGGATCGACGGAACAATACTCTTGCAAAGATGCATTTTAGCTTTTGAAATTTCTTTGTCTTATACACATGTAGATGCTCCGTTGTAATAATATGGAGCTTCAGTAAGTCAATCATTAGCCGCTGAAAGTTAATCATTTTCATATTCTTTTATAAGGTATGAACAAATGCAATATCCTCTCATTTGGATTCTCCATGATGGATCAATTTCTGTTACAGTGCGTGTTTAGTCGAGTACCCAATTTTTATTATGGGGAATGATTGGATAATTAATTGGAAAGAATTTTAAATTAATATTTCTGATAATATGTATGACCTAGTGGTCATAGTCACAAACTCATGGATGAAGTTGTTAAGGTAACCGACTACATTTGGAACCGTGATTTTAAAAAAGCGCATAAATGGATAGTTTTCATGATATTTAGTGTCACCTAGATTAAAATACATGTATAAAATTGTTTTAAGAACATTATGGCAAACTTTGTTTTATTTAAATACAATATTTTGGCAAAAAATTAATTTACAATAACCTTTTTTCAAAATGCTCTCTTTTTATAAAAAATGCTTCTATAATAATAATATTTTGCTTATATAAAGTAAAGACTTCTCCAGAGAGCCTGGATTAAGAGTTTTGAAAAATTCACATTATTTTCCCAGTTACCACCAATTAAAATAATATTTTCGGTATTTTTTCTTTAAAATTTCTACCCTCTGTTGCAGTAAAATATGGATAAATCCACTTCTAAGTCATATATTTCAAAAATTCTAGTTCAGCCTCTGTACAGAGGCCTAAGCTATAGACAGGCAAATTATTATCATAATAAAATAATTTTTCATAAAAGGAGAATATTTTGAAAATTGGTCATTCTACGTTCATTTTTTGTCAAAATATTGTACTTAAATAATTTTTTATTGTAATACTATTCTTAAAACAATTTTATATACATTTTCTAATCTAAGTGACACTAAATATCATAAATATTAGCCATTTATACGCTTTTGCAAAATCACGGTTCCGAACGTAGTCGGATACCTTAATTCATGATTTCGAGTCCTGAAGCCACTGAAGACATGCCTTGTACAGGGGCGGATGCACGTTAAATATGTTGAGGGTCAAAGTCTCCTATTTAGCGTGATATGGTGGCTTGGAGAGGGTGTGCCAGCTGAGGTACCGCACTCCTCGTCACTTGAAAATGGTTCAAAATTATGAGGTTCATCTCCAAAAGCCCTCATGCAGCTTTAAAGTACAGCGTTAATAAGAACTCACTTACTGTGATCATATTCTAATATAGTCCTATTTACGCAATTAAAAATTGATAATATAGCAGCGTTTCTCAAACTGTGGGGCGCACCCCCTTGGGGGCGTGATAACTCTACAAAGGGGGCGAGCATATAGAAAGGTCGAAAACAAAAGGTTATTTAAAAATTTATTACTTTACTAAAAGAAAGCAAAGCAAAATATATTACGACATAATAAAAAAAACATACACATTTAAACTGATGTAATACATTTATAAATGTATCACTACTGCGCAATGTGTTTCATAATTAACTTAACAGTACTAAGTTTGATAATTTTCAATGACCGCATGGGCTTGTATTAACACTTATCTTGATAATTTTTACCGTTTATAATTAATTCCTTAACTGCTGATTAAAAGTTACGTCCCCGTTTACCACGTAGATGAGCGTATTTTGATATTTTTTAGGGGGAGGAGAAAAATAAATAAGCAAATCCTCTGAAATAAGTAAATCCTTTGCAAACACTGTCAAGATCCTTCATTGCATTCCACAGCCCTCGGAATAATTTTACGAATAGCACTGCACAGAAAAGATCGTATTTCAGAAAGATGTATATATATACGCGCGCGTCCAGAAAATTAATGATTTGGCTGAGCAAGGCATTTATATACGTTGGTGGCACATAAGATGTGTTAAAGTCATATTGTAGCTTTAGTGTCAAAGTATAGTATTATTGAATTCAATGCATTGTTATTGTATGGAGGTAGGCGCGATGAAAATGATGATTGAATAGTGGGTCGCGTATATTGAAAGTTTGAGAAGCTCTGTAAAATAGGTTTATGTTATAATTTCTGAATTAGAATAATTTTTAAAAAAAATTGCTTGGTTTTTATTTCATTGGTACATTATTATGCAGATATTTTGAATGCCATTATATTAGTCTTAAGAGATTTTAATACGAAACACATTTTATCATCTTTTGGGGTTTGGGTAAAACTAATCAAAAATAGACAAAGCATGTTTCTTCTTTAATATAATTTTCGGAGAAAGTTTGAATAGTTCGAAAACATATATATTCTGTGAATTGCTTGTTATAAGCTATTTTCAAGTAGTTAGTCGTAATCTTTTGGATCGAATTCTAGATGTCTGGAGATATTTAAAGAATTTTTCAGAGAATTTGTTCAATTCAGAATTTAAAAAAAAGGAATAATGTCGGAATATTGAAATTATATATAAAACTTACTTATTCCAATCTAAAATATACTAGGATGTGAAATTTACTTTGGGTCATTTTCATAGTGTACCCACAAATGGAATCATATCCCCTTACATTTTCATTATAAACTGGCGAATTTTCTGGCTTTTAGATATTTTGCATTAACTTAGCAGAACTGAAGAATTCTTAGAAAACCAATTTGAATCAACTATATGTATCCGTAGAGTTCCAAATTTTCTCAATCAAGCAAAGTGGATATTTTATTATCCAAATAATATCAGACAGAGCCCAAGGATAAGAAAAAGAGAGAAATTGAGGCAGACAAAATAACTAAGGTTCCCATAAAGAACACAATAATATTAAGAATGTTTCAATGATAATGTTACCACAGATAGACATTACTTTGTCTAAAAAGTTCTTATTCCAAGTTGAATCCTTGTCATAGCAATAATGACGATAAAAATTCTTTTTAAGAATCGAAGAAACTAAATATAGTCCAAGAACATTTTTATAAGAATATTATCCTATTTTATTATTAAAAATTTGCCAACGATGGAATGAAAGATCGAGAAACGTGAAATAAAAATGAAATGCTTCAATGTTAGAAAAATGTTTATTTTTTACCTTAGTTGCGTTAAATTAAAAAAAAGAGTTTTAGTAATAAAAGTAGATCAAAACTTTTGGCATGACTGGGCTATTTCAATAAAAAAATTATCTAGTAATTATTGTTTGATAGAGTCTTGCTGTTATCTGATAACTGGATATTGAACTTAACCAATGATATGCAAATGAAATCTACAAATAAAAATAATTTAAAAATATTTTTTTTTATATTATTCACTTTTCAAAATTAACCTAAATCTAATGAAAGAATTTACAAAAAAATGCAATTATCTACCAAGAATCAATTAAAAATTTTAAAATATACTGAATAAATAAAAAAAAATAGAATACTTGTCTAGGTATTACTAAATTTGAAAGAGTACATATATACCTGTATATATATTATTCATTTTTAAATACTTAGAACTTCATGCTATATATATAGATATTTTTATTCTCTTAAAATTCTCAATAAAACTTTTATATTTTATGACACATCAAATATCATGAAAAATTTACTCACACAAAGCAAGACAATCTCTTTTCAATTCAGTTATAAATCAATGAAAACACGATATTATTTTTAAGGCATTAAAATAATTATCTTTATAAAAAATATAACGAAGTTAATTTATAATGAAAATGAGGAAGTTTGAGTTCTAAGAGCCTTCATTATTATAAAACAAAATTTATTTAATTTAGATTATTGCTATTCAATAAAAAAAGGAAGTATTCGTAATCTAGTGATAAAAAACATCACAAATTTTGGTTTAACACTAATTATAACTGATTTAATAAAAAAAAATGTGGAGTTTCAAATTTAAATCCTTTGCAAAGTAATTATCAAAACTAAACATAATCATCCAATAATTATATGGAAATTTCAATTAGGAATACTATTACTTTAAATAAGCTCCTTTTCTTACAGAAATGATAAATAAAAATTAATAATTAAAGTCTTTTTATACATTAATTACGTTTTTTTGTGCATAATTATTTTAATATTCCTGTATTAAGGAAATTGCGTAAATACTCTGTCTTATATGAAAAAAAAAATCCAAAATTGTAAAATACTTTTCCGAATTTAAAGAATGCATACCTTTCCAAAGACTCTGGAGGGAAAAAATTCAAGAGAATTTAAATTCATTCTGTCGTTTTTCTCTTTTTGACTTCAGCAAAACAAGAAAAAGCCCTTTTACGAAACTGCTATTCATTAATTTAGGAATTTCATACATAAAAGTACGTCTACGTGATAAATTTGAGCTTCTTTCAATTTCTAAACATTCCAACATTGTGTCCAGAGACCCTTTACAAACATTAGAATAAAGCTTTGAATACTTTGCTTTAATGGTCGTTTCAAGTTAAGCCTTAAGTGTTGCTACCCCTTTGTTAAAATATAGTTGAAAATGGTTAAAAAGAACATATGAAGAAGTTATTTAATTGATAAATGCATTGCACTAATATATTTTTAATTCTTATAAGTTCAAGCATAGATAAATAACATTTAGACGCTGAAGAATCGACGGCAAAATATATTTCCACAATCCTTCCCCTGATATATGAACACAATGATTGTAGTAATTTACTAAGCTCAAAATATCAAAAATGAAACTTGGGAATCACATTTTCTACAGCACATAATAAGTGGAAAACTTGCTATTTTTAGCTATATAATTAAGAAAGTTAAATCTGTTCAGTTAAGGTATCCGACTACGTTCGGAACCATGATTTTGCAACAGCGTATAAATGGATAATATTTATGATATTTAGTGTCACTTAGATTAGAAAATGTATATAAAATTGTTTTAAGAATAGTATTGCAATAAAAAATGATTTAAGTACACTATTTTGACAAAAAAGAACATAGAATGACCCATTTTTAAAATATTCTCCTTTTGTGAAAAATGCTTCCATTATAATAATATTTTGCCTGTTTATAGCTCAGACCTCTGCACAGAGGCTCAACTAGAATTTTTGAAATATATAACTTAGAAGTGGGTTTATCCATGTTTTACGGCAACAAAGGGGAGAAATTTTAAGAAAAAAACGCCCATAATTATTTCAGTGGGATGTAACTCTGAAAATAATGTGAATTTTTCAAAATTCCTAGTTGAGCCTCTGAACAGAGGTCTGAGCTATATACAGGCAAAAGATTATTGTAACAGATGCATTTTTCACAAAAGGAGAACATTTTGTAAAAAGGTTATTCTAAGTTAATTTTTTGCCGAAATAATGTATTTAAATAATTTTTTGTCAAAATGTCCTTAAAACAATTTTATACATGTATTCTAATCTAAGTGACATTAAATATCATGAAAATTATCCATTTATGTGCTTTTTTAAAATCACGGTTCCGAACTTAGTCGAATACCTTAAAGCTGTTTCAAGAAGGGGAAATGACTTTTATAGGACAACATTTAATGTTTGATTCTATAATATAACTAAAATATGTAGTTTTAAACAAATTTTAGCATCACTCAGAAAAGAGGGAAAAAATATGATGTATCGGACACATTTTACTTTATAATGAATAAGGAAGGAATCGAAAAAGATTGTTCAATATTGAAATAACTTTAAATATGTAAATAAATTTCTTTGAAAAAAGCTTTGAATGCTAATAAGAAAAGACTTAAAACTGCTAAGAAAAGAAAGAATACAAAATAAACATAATAGAATATAAATAGAATAAGCTTGAGAGTGAGAGCGTTAAATTAACGTCGCACTAGAAAATTTTGCACAGGGGTTATCAGCGACGGATCTCGTAATTTTGAACCATGGTCAAGTGACCAGGATGACCCCTGAGCTGGAACACCCCTCTCTTAACTTCCCCACAACACTAACGGGAGGACGTTTGAGTCTCGGTAGATTTAAATAGCGGTGGCCTCCTCTACACGGTGGGTCTTCAGCGGCACTAGGCTTGAGCTCATGACACGCCGACCACTAGCTCATGACTTTGATCTCGAGACTACAACGGCCACTAAAATAAGTTTGAAGTGAATTAGTATAAATAAAATTAAAATGAAGTGCATTGTGAAATATTTATACTTCGCACGTTTTATTTTTATAAAAATATAAAAAAAAAAAAGAATTATGTATGGATCTGTTACAACGTTTCTTCTAAAACGCATTCTAAAACAAAAAGAAAATTACACCTTGAAGAAGTTGACCGGCATTAATTAAACTTAGAGAAATGGTAAATCTGCAACGATTAATGATCAAATTTTCAGGTCCGTTTGGGCATGCGGCATCCGCTGCGTAGCTTTCAAACACAGTGCATGCGTAATCATAAAAACACATTTAACAGTTTAATTAGTTCTTTGTGGCTCACGCTTTTGAGCTATACTTGCATCGTTTATCATTGTATTACGCTTTGAAGCAATTTAGTTCGTTTGCAATTTAAGCTAATTGGAGAGTTCCAGAGTCAACGGATAATTGGGTCCGAAAAAGGTGGCTGATTTAATCTGCGGATTATGTAGAATATTGACTGCAATGTTACTATTGCACTTAGTTGTCAGGGTGAAAACATCAAGGAAAATCTCAGCATGGATCAGGAAGAACCAGACGAGCCAAACAGAGGATTCATGTGTAAAAAGACAGAACCGTACTTATCCAACACAACATCAACATCCAGCGAGCATTGGGAATTTCTGTCAATCATTCCATAGGTAATCGCACCATATGTGGATGGTCTTATGACGTGGTTGATTGATTGATTGACTGAATATTAACGTCCCACTGTTCAGCTACACGAGGGCTTTTGGCGACGGATCACGTAATTTTGAACCATGGTCAAGTGACGTGGACGACACCTGAGCTGGCACCCCCTCTCCTAACTACCACACCACACCAACGGGAGGACGTTTCAGCTCTCGACAGATTTAACGTGCATCGCTGCCCTATATGGCGGGTCTTTAGTGGTATTGGGCTCGAACTCGTGACAAGGCAAGCCACGATCTGATACCTATACCACTCGGCTACCTCGGCCACCTTATGACGTGGTACTAGACTCGCGTAGTTTGTTATGGTGACTGCTTTTAAAGCATAGCCTCATTATCTAGTGTTGGAATGGCGTCATACCGTGGCGGAAATGCGTCGTCGGAAGATAGCTTTGAAACTGTACGTTTATTGTTTCATCGATGTTATACATTACAGTCTATTATCATAATTTTAAGCAATTATTGCAAAAATTACATGAAGAATCATTTTGAAAAAAATGGCGAAGAGTAAACAAATTATAATTTTTTTCGTGCCTATTTCTTGTGATGACTCAATGCATCACTAGTGCTCATATAATTTTCTTCAAAAATTTTTCTTAGTGAATCTTCAAAATATTTTTTAAGCTTCTTATATCCATAAGTGTGTTCTCTGTGATAAATTATTCAGAATGTTTAAAACACATCACAATGCGTTTATTGAATCTTTAGATATTAAAGTAAAATATACTTTGAAGTGCTGCGTTTTTATGTTTATATGCTCTTTTCAACAAATTTACATGAAAAAGGATAATTTATGGCTATCCGATATGAACTAAATTAACTCTTTATTTAAGTTGAATAAAGAGTTAATTTAGTCCTTATAAAAGTATGTAATGAAAATGTGAGTTAATTCATATTTCTATATTTCATTTACTATAAGCATTCAATGTAAACTGTAATGAGATTTCTTTCATTCACATCAAGTTTTAATTCTAATTTTGAAAAATAATTTCTAAATGTGCTTGGGTGCCATGTTTTTGAAAAAGAAACTTTGAGTAATTTATCATTTTCTTTTTATCCCTTTAAATTTCTAAACTCACGATGTGTATATTTTGGTTTTATTTCCAATACCGTACTACAAATAAAGCTCTTTAAATACACAAATTGAAGGAATCAATTAATTTAAACTTAATTAAATTAAATTGGTTTAGACGAGAAATGGAATAAAAGAAAATGTGGCTTTTATTCCATTAATTGCGAAATATTTGTGTTAGTTACTTATTCTATTATTTGAGAAATGTCTTTTGAATGGTAATAATATCGAATATGTAAGCAGGTTGTATTGGTGTCAAAATTATCGCATTAATCTCTTTCAAGAATTTGAAAAAAAATAATTCCTTTTATTATTGTTATTGATTTTGGATTATTTCTCATTTAAATTAGCCAATTGCGTAAAAATTGAATTTCGTGAACTTATCGAACTTCCTGTTCGTATGTTTAAAAGTAGTAAAACCTTTTACCAAAACTATGGTGAAGTTAAATAATTTTATTTAACATTATGAAAGGAGTTTATTCATATTTCTGTTTTATCGAAGCAGAATCAGTTTTGAGAAAATAAACTATAAATTAATAAGCTCAGGTGAAAATGCGAAGTTCTGAGAAAATAAGACATGTGTATTTGTATTCACTAAAATACAACATGCGTTTCACAGGTCAGAGGTAGCTAAGTGGTCATGGTCGCTGGTTCAAGTTTCAGTGCCGCTGATGACTTTCCGTGTAGAGGAGCTGATGAATGTTAAACTGTCAAAGCTCAAAGTCCTCCCTTTGGCATGTTATGGAGTTAGAGCCTAAGAGGGCTTTTGGAAAAGCACCTCGTAATTCTGAACCATGGCCAAGTGACGAGGATGACACCTGAGCTGACACTTCCCTTTCCTAACTTCCACTCCACACCAACGGGAAAACGTTTTAGTCTCGACAGATTTGACGTGCACCAGGCTCTACTACACGAAGGGACAGTGCCACAACAGGCTCAAACTTATGACACGTCAGCCACGAGTTCGTTCCCTTGACCACCGTTGGCGTGGTATTGAAGTTTGGATATTAAGTTGCCAGCTCAGAGTTGATCGTCTTTTTCTCTTGAAAATTACAAGTTTCGTCACCAATAGCGCTGGTTTAGTTTCGAAATGTGACATTAATTAACAATCAATCAATTAATGTTTTAGCATTGACAAAATTTTATTTATATGGTAGAATGATTTAGAGCTTTTACATAAAAACAACAAAATTTGGATTCACAGAAGAATTAAAACAATCATGTAAATCATTTCTATTGACATTTTTCCCCATTGCAAGCATTCATAATTTGATTACGTTTATTTTCTCCTTAAAACTAAAAAAAAACATATCCACCTCCCTTCTCAACAAAGTGAAGTATACATTTGAATTAGTGTTTTTAAATGAAATAATTGAATAAAAATAATTTATTCCTATATAGCAAGCCTCTTAGGATAAAAAATCTTTTTATAGCCCATAAATTTGTTTTATATTTCGTATAATCCAACAGACTTGTTAAATGAAAAGCACTTGTATTTTATGTGGAATAGCTTCAAGTTTTCCTAGGTATTTTCCTAATAACTTAAAAAAAAAGCTACCCGGAGCTGGTCAGTGTCATTTTCTCAGACAGCTAGCCTCTCACTTTGTCTCCAGCATGTCCTGTCCTTTATCATGGTTCAGCTTCTATGCAATCCTTTTTTCCCCTTCCGACAGGCTCATGAATAAGTAATACAGAAGCTATCCTCGGAGCAAATGGAACTTTTATGTACTTGTCAGTACCATACCCGGGTTACAATTTGTAAGCTGCAAGCGAAGAAAGCTCTATTCATCACTAAGCGTTCATTGTTGAATTTGCATTAGAGCAAGTGACATCTGAATACATCAAAGGCGACATTTTTTTATATTGTCAGCATGCAAGAGAAATAATATATGAGAACGGAATAAGATTCTCCAAAAAAAGTCGAAAATAATTATACGCAAAGGAACGCTGTTGTTCAGTAAATATGACGAAGATATTTATTATAAAAATGTAGTTTATGCTAATCTTCTGTAAGTTATAAAGGTTTTACAAATAACGCTTTATAGGAGCTGGATTCAAAGTACTCGAAACCTCAAGTTTCTTATGCAAAGAATTTGCTAATGAATTGTATCTTATCGCATGTACTATAACATTGTAAGTGGAGAAATTTCAAAAGTTTTGCTTATACTGTGAAATACATTTAACGCGAAAACGCTGAAGATGAAATATCAGTTAAGACGAAATGATACAACAGTCTCGATAAACTACTATGTATTTTCACTCGTTTTTTCTCTTAATACGAAACGAAAATAGCTTAACACGAAAAAATTATTCCCTTTCTGGGAATGAGCAAAATACGAAAAACACTGAGCTGACAATTAATGAAATGTTCGAGAACGTTTCTGTACTATTGGACTACTACTGTATAATTGGACGAATTCGTTGCAGGAAATGATGATAATGAGTCTATAGCCCCAATTATGGCAGTCAAAGACATTTTGGAGTTTGTTCAAAGCTCAAATATGTCGTTGATGCAGATTCCGATGACAAAAAGGAAATGTGAATAATACAACTCCTGTTTCCATGTCATCCGAAATGAAGAGCTTCATGAAATGCGCAGTTGATAAAATGAATAACAAAATGGACGACATCGAACAAATAGTAGATAATTTGATGCTGAAAAAGACAATGCAGAGAAAATTGTGAATTTTTTTGTTATATTGATTTTTAATAAATGCTTGCAAAAATACTTATCTATGTAAATAAAATGTACACAAATAAACTTAATTATTTTGTTAAATATATGTTTTTGTTTGTTTGCAATATCCTTTAACACGAAATTCTTTTTACACGAAAAAATATTTCTGTCACCTCAGTTTCGCGTAATAAACTATTTTCACCGTACCTTAAACCAATATTATACAATCATCAGCTGGCTACTAATATCAGGTTAAGAGATGCGATTTTGTATTAAATTTCTGGAGGTTATCAAGACAGTTAGAAAAAAAGCAATACAAATTTTTTACATGACGTTGAAAAATACACTGGAAATACTTAAAAAATATTTTTTCACTTAACACATAACATTGGATTAAAGCAGTGTTTCTCAAACTTTCAATGCTTGTGACCCAATTTTCAATCATAATTTCATCGCGCCCCCTTCCATACAATAAAAATATATAGAATGTAACAATAATGTACAACAATATTATGAATGTAATAATATATAGAAAGTAACAATAAAATGTATGTAGCAATATTATGATTATAACCATTTGTAGAATGTAACAATAATGTACAGCAATATTATGTATGTAAAAATATATAGAATGTAACAACAATGTAACAATAATGTATTATAACAATAATGTACAGAATGCAACAATAATGTACTATAGAATGTAACAATAATGTACCACGTTTAATAATGCTACAATACGACTCTAATTAAAAATGAAAAAAATTAAAAGGTAGTATTAAAATTTGTATATATAATTTTGTATATGACAAGCCCATGGAAGTCACTAGTAAATTTTAAACCTATTCTTAACCTTTTCTTAAATGATAAAATTAGTTATCAAATACTTTGCGCAGTACTGATGCATTTATGAGTATATTATATCAATATAAATGTGTCAGAATGTAGTTTGTTTTGCCACTTTTAGGTAAATTGATAATTTTTTAAATAATCTTCTATTTTTAACTGTTCGAAATGCTCGCACCCCCTTGTAGGGTTGTCACGCCCCCGTAGGGGTGCTCCCCTCAGTTTGAGAAACGCTGGATTAAAGCGCTTATTCAAGCTTTATCTAGACTTCTAATTTTAAACTTCAAACTATGATATTTATAAAAATTCAAAATAAAATTTTATTTATATAAGAAATAATAAAAAATCTGAAAAAAATTGTATTATCTTGATCCCAGATTTTATATGTAGGTGAGATAAATATCCTTTTCAACATGAATTGATGAATATGACGCAATTTTTTGGACTTTCAGAATATCTTTCATCAACTTTATTTAGTATGTGATAAAGAGGTAGTCTCTATCTGTATATATATATATATACACGGGTGCGCAAAAATTAAGGACGAAGTCGAAAAATTAGCATATCAGCTGAACGAAGAGGCAGAGCGGACAGAAAGACCAATCAGGAGATTAAGTAAGGTGATGTACGGTAGCACATGCACAGTTATGCAGGTAGACGTAATAGGGGAGTGTCTGAGTAGTATAAAGCATGTTGTCGGTGTAAGATCAGTATTTCTGGCAAAGAGTTTGCACGCCGTATAGCAGTTAAAATCACACCGAGTTGCTGCCTCAGCGAGAAATGGCAAATAATCAATCTGTTAGACGACATCTGGATGCTTTTACCCGAGGTCGAATCATTGGGAAGTTGGAGGAAGGCCGCAGTGTGACAGCAGTGTGGCTGCAGAGTTCGGAATTGCTCACAGCATCGTTTCACGACTTTGGAGACAATTTCAAACTACAGGAACAGCTATCCGGGGGTTCAGTAGTGGTCGTCCACGAGGAACCACACCCGCAGATGACCGGTACATTGTCTTACAGGCCAGAAGAAACAGGCGGCAGACAGCGGGAGAAATCGCTAGACACACGACACAGGCGACTGACGACCGATATCGCGTTTTACCGTGGTCAGAAGACTGCACGGTGGTGGTCTGTTTGCACGACACCCAGTACGGTGTGTACCTTTAACGCCTGCCCATCGGAGAAGGCATTCTCTGTGGTGCCGGGAACACCGGAATTGGAGAGACAATGAATGGGGACGAGTACTCTTTACAGATGAGAGCAGATTCAGTTTGAGTAGCGATTCTCATCGCATACTCATCTGGAGAGAGCGGGGAAGCCGCAATCATCCCTCGAACATCAATGAAAGGGACAGGTATGGAGGTCGCGGTGTTCTCGTTTGGGGAGGCATCATGCTTGGTAGTCGTACAGACCTTCACATCATCCTCGACGCAGGTTCAGTCAATGGGACCCGTTATTGTAACGAGATTCTTCTTCCATATGTGCGTCTTTTTAGAGGCGCTATGGGTCTGCAGTTGCTTTTCATGGACGACAATGCACCATGTCATCGCACAGTAGCTGCCGAACAGCTCTTAGAGAGTGAGGATATTGAACGTATGGATTGGCTGGCACGATCTCCGGATCTCAATCACATCGAGCATGTATGGGATTTTCAAGGCAGTCCCTTGGCAGCTCGTACCTTACCACCAGTAACGATTCGGGAGCTTCGATTGGCGCTGGAAGACGAATGGGCAGCAATGCCTCAACAATTCATTGACACTCTCATTCTCGCATGGGCAGACGCTGTGAAACCTGCCTAGCAGTTAGGGGAGATCCTATCCCCTACTAAAGACCGGATGTTTCTTGCTGGACACCCATCACAGGGATGTTTCGGCCTTCAGTCGCATTGCGCTCCATGCTACTTTTTCATTCAAGCTTCTTTTTATCCCTCTGATTTCTCTTTTGGTAAGTGTTGCTTACATTACACATGTCCTTACGTATTGGGGATCTTACGGTATTAAATGTGTTGATTTGGAAAGCTTTTGTACAAAGTTATATTGAAAAAACCGTCTCGTCCTTAATTTTTGCACACCAGTGTATATATATGTAATTTTATATTTTTTGCTAAGTGCTACAGTTCAGCCGATACAGTTTGCGATTCCGAGCTATATTTTCAATCCCGAGATTTTGGAATTACATTATCCAAATCCTGGGATTGGTCCCGGGATTAGGACCGGACTATTTATAAAAAAAATACTTATACGTTAGCATAGTTGAAATAACATAATAAAACTGAAAACATGCTTAAAAATTGGTTTATTATTATTATTTATTGAAACAAATCAAAACAAAAATTGATATTCATCATAAAAACAAATAAAAAATAGAGTACATAATGAATTCAATAAAAACATCACAATTTGAATTCAATAAAAATTGATCCATTTGAATTAAAAATTTGATTATTTCCGAAATCTTATTGTAAATTTAAAACGGAATAAAAAGTCTCTATTTTATTTTAATTGAAACACTGTATTTTTTATGTTTAATATATTTAGAATTGATAACTGTAAGGGGGAGGGGGTGGGGGTAAGACTTTCTAAGGAAGTAGATTTTCAAAATTATGAAGTTTGAACTGAATGTTTTTTTTCGACAAACTAACATATACTTATACACATTGCAAACAAAAGAAAGAATGTATTTACATAAGTTTTCATCTAAAAAAAATTTCTACTTATTCAATTCCCAAAGAAAAAATACATTCCTTTTTTTAAAAAAAAACAACCTTAGTAACGAATATTACTAGAAATTAATCATAATAAACTCTAAAATTAACTTTAAAAATTACTAAAAAAAGACTTCTATATTAAAAATAATATTAACAAATAAATTGTATATTTCTCAGTCACAAATAAAATTCTGTCTTTTAGCTTCCTCAAAAAATGTCTCTTTTCGAAATAATTTTTTAAACAACATTTAAATATTAATGCATACAATATACATTAAAATATATTTATAAGGATATCAAAATAATATTACTAAATTTATTTGTCTGTATATTAAAAAAGAAGAAAACATTGAAATAGCTCACCTATAACTGAGTTAATTCACAAAGTAAATATTCAGAAAATTTTGTGAAGAAATGATGCAAACACCAATAACAGCTTGAACAGCTTACGAGAATATATTTATAATAACAAAATAATATTAGAGTAAAGTTTCTCTTGATGTATAAAAATGTGAGAGAAATACACATCTCTTACATTGACATAACATGATAATTTAGGAAAATGATTCATGATTGATGATTCAGTAAAGAAAATTCAAAATTTATTATAAAAATCAGACAAATTAGCTGCAATTTTTTTAATTACTGGAAGCAGCAATGAATGTTGCGCAATGTCTCGTTTTGGAAGTGGAAGCCTATTTTATAAATTCTTAGAAAATTTTGATGAGAAAAATATTTTAAAATATAATTCAGATAAAAATTAAATCCTGGGATTAGTTATTTTATTCCTGGGATTTCGGGATTTGTAGAAACTTCGGGATCCCGGGTTTGCAACCCTAGCTAATACTATGATTTGAATTTGGATCCAGAATCTAGAAATAATTGGTTTATTGTATTCATATTTCACGTGGGAAAGTCCATAAAAGATAAATACAGTGTTGGAATGTCTTAAATATCAAATTTTAGGTAGCTGTACCCTTATATATATTTAGTTTTCTTAATATTACTCAAAATGTATTTTCTACTTTTTAGGTACATTTGTAGAAAATTCTATCAACTATATTTTACTGAAACTTGGTATGAGCTTTCATATAATGATAACGTATTTAATGCTGCTAATTTAATACCTGAAATGCTAGTAATTTTATTTTTAATGTCCAATTTCTAAGAAAAATGTACCATTTTTATCAAAACTCCAAAAGGTCAAGTTTAAAATTTTTTTTAAAAAAAATTCTGAAACATTAAATGTAAAAAAAAACTACTGCATTTAAATAAAGGTACAATTTTGTAGCTTAAACAGCATGTTTTCTGTATTATATGTTATAAAAGGAAAAATACAGGTACTTAATTAGCATCATGTATACGAAATTTTTTTTTAGTGTGTACTTTTTGAAGCCTTACATTTCTAAAAATAGTGTAGATCAGTGATTCCCAAAGTGGTCTATATGGACTCCTAGGGGTCTACGGCGACCTACAAGGGGTCCACGTCAGCGAAAAAATAATTTGGGGGTCCATGAGGTGTAAATTGGGGGTCTACGATAGCCTAAACCAGATCATGACTTTAATTTTAAAAGAAAATTTGATCAGTTGTGTAAACCAGATTTACCTATTTTTCAGCTACTAAACTTGCTGGGTTATTTAGCAGTTACAAAGCGACAGCATAATTTTTTTTAAAAAAAGGACCATCATTTAAGTGTTTCTTACCAGACTAAAGGAGTATAAAACTGGACGCCACGAATTTTAACAGTTTCTCAATTGGTCACAGACGATCTGCCAGAAAAATGGCGTTTTAACCTATGTTCAACATGTAAATGCCCTTTTTTTCAGGTTTTGAAACTAGGGGTTTGAGAATGATTTGACTACGGTAATATCACAGTAGGTAATGAATTCATGTTATTACATTAAAACAAATGATTAATTACAAAAGGAACTGGTTTTAATCGCTTTAACTAAGATCTTAAAGAGAAGTTTAGAAAGGGATATCAGCAATTTTGGCTTGAAAAAGATATACCTGTTATTTATCCCGAATTATGGAACATCTTAAGAAAGATTTTAACAGTCTTTCCTGGAGAGGAGGCGTTTCAGGGGGCGTGCTTGTCTCCAAAATAAAACAAAGTACGTAGTGCTATACCAGAAGTCAAAAAGCATTTAAGTTGATAAATCTGAAAAAATTTAATATTAATTAAGTAGGGGTCTACACAAAACCGAAAAACATGGCAAGGGGTCTATGAGACAAAAAAGTTTGGGAACCTCTGGTTTTAGTTTTATGTTATAGTATATTAAGAAAAGTTTTTAGATTGTTTGACACAAGTTTTTCATTTATGGAGTCCTTTTGTTTTTGAAAATAATGTTCTTTCGGAAATCAAAATTTTGTTTGTTTGGGGTTATTGAGAACGTCCCGGTTCCCTAAAGAACATAATGTCAAAGGATTCAAATTTCAGCAACATAACTAATAATAGCAGGTGAGTATATATCAGTGAACAATATACACATTCAGGCAAATTAAAGTGTAAACATTATAAAATAAAAAATGATAAAATAATGAAACAATGAACGATGTTATACCTACACATTTTATTTGGGGAAAAAAGAACTTAATTACATGGTTTTTTTTATACATGCAAAATGAAAAATAGTTTTATTTCTTTGATTAGAAATAATTTTAACAGTAATTAAAAAAAACTATGATAAATCTATTAAAAATGAAAAATATATATGTAAAGTTAGTATTAACAGGATTTTTTTGCTTATCTAAATACATGTCTGTTAAAATATTTCAACTATAAATATTTTAATGGAATGGAAATATTAAATATTAATTTGAAATAAGTGTGTTTAGATTTAAATAAAAAATTATCATTAAAAACATAATTTCATTTCCATTCTTTCCCAATATATTTTAAAATTATTTATTATTGTTAATAATACGGTAATTAACATGATAGGAAGTAAATATGCAGAACCAGGTATCACTTGTTTATCTATATAGTATGTCAATATGTGCAGACATTCAAAAAGGTTCTCGACATAATATCTTGAGAAAATGTTAAATATTCATGAAAATGATTTGTATCGCTTTTCACAACTCTCAGGAAATATTCAGAATAAATTCATGTATATATGTATATGTGTGTATGCGTACGTTCTTGCACATCCAATCCATTTTCAGTCATAATTATGGAATTTAATTGGTTTCTAAGTATTCTACAATACTAATGGCATGAATTAGATTGCTATTATAATCAAGACTACAATACATATTTCTTAAACAACGAAATACTTTTTAACGAAACGTGAATAAACTATTTCTGCTATAAAAACATTGAGAGATAGGCAATATCCTGTAAGAAGCAGTATTAATGCACCTGAAATATCATCTACGGTAAGAGCATGGTATGCTTCCAGGTCTGTATCTTCTTTCGTAGCTCGAAACCAGGCTTTATACAATTCATCATCAACGATCCTCTTGTATAATCCTGCGTAGTTAATCTTTGTAATTGCTGTATCTATCATATTTTTACAGCAAAAGTTTTTATTGACAACCATGACAACGGGCAATTTTGTACATATGTCTTCAGAAATGAATTTAGTGGCCAGTGGTTCTCTCCCAAATCGAAAACTCAACATTTGCGTGACACCTAAGAGGGCAGTTTTGTCTTGGAAATTGTCTTCGTTCATATATCTGTCAGAACTGACATACCAATCATTCTTTTCGATTTTGTCAGCAATAAAATTCATGTGTTCTTCCCCGTTGCTTCGCAATGCCGGTAGGATAGCTGTTCCTTTTGGAGCGAATACCTTATACTCTTCGTGTTTCACAGCTTTTGACAGTTCATCGAAATCTCTAACATGTGTGCCATACATAGGTATGGTTAGAAACGAAGCCAAGACAGCAGCATATCCTGCAGATATCAGTGAAGCGAAATACCACCAACTTCCTAGCAAAATCAAACTATTGAATCTCTCTTTATCCACTGCCTGATTAAAAATAGTACCAAATAGATCCATTACTAGATAGGAATAAGGACTCTTCGCTGCACCCAATAAACGAAACATAAAAGGCATAAGAAGTAAAACAGTCAAAATTCCTAACCATGTTGCGATATCAAATGGGTACATGTACACATATGCTCGATGTAGCATATGTGGAAAATGAGTTGCAAAAGTCAGGTCGTTGGATGTGTAGGGTTCAGTAAAATCGACAACCTTTTTCCTTTCATCTAATGCACCAATAAAACACAAGGCAGCGTCTGCTTTGCCAGAGCTTACAAGCCCTATTAATCCACTCCAAGTGCCATTTTCGGACTCACGTCCCCACTGCTTGTCTTCAGGAATCATCAAGTTATACTTGAAATGTAGAGCTTGAGACAGAACTTCAAGAAGTCTACCTTCTGCTCCTCTAGGCTTGACGTCTCCATCTTTATAGCTAGGAAATTCAAAAATTCGTTCAATTTCTAGTGAACCTACATTAAGTTCACTCGGAAATTTATTTTCTTTCATGATTTGATTAGTGAAACGTAAAATACACTTAGTTTTAATTGAAGTTTAGGTTTTCTTAATCTTAAGAATTTTCTATTTGTAGAGCTGAACTGAGATGACGTACGTTTGAAGATCCAAAAGGTGTACTAAGTACTAACTATATCTTAAAGCGTTTTTTTTTTTGCGAGAGCTAATACGAAAATTCGAATCGAATTCTAATTTTGCATTTGATCTACTATGGAAACAAATCAAAGGGTTAAATTTCCCTTCAGAATGTTCCAAAAAGTTTATTATATTAAGTGGATAAAGATCAATATATATTTTCGTATAATTCAACTTTTTATTTAAAAACAGATTTTAGTTACAGAGAAAACAATACAATCTTTTACAGTTTCGTTTCCATTGCCATTTTTATTCTATTAAATATTGTTAATAAACAGTATTCAGTTCTTCGTGTAAATAATATTACCATATTATTCAAATAATATTTGACCGAATGAAGAGCTTAAAGGTTTAGTTAATGTGTCAAATATCTAGGAAAGAAAATAATATTTGATAGTATATTTACACACAGAAATGATAATTTAGAAAATAGCTTTTAATGGATTGAAGAATAGCATTATTTAATAATGGGATAAACGTACAGAATTTTTTTTTGTGATATGAAATCCTGAATTCATTTTCAGGGAAAATGTTGTCATTTTACACGTAATCAAGAACTTTTACAGATAAAATATTCTATTGTCTTCTTCATAAACAGAAATAATCAAATTTTTAAAACCATTTTTCTATTAAATTGATATGACTATGCGCGATAGAGAAAAAATAAATATATATGCATGCATATTTTTTTATTTTTCTACATTTATTTAACCGGAATTTATTAATTTTAGGCTTATATTATCAAATTATTCAGGTTATAGTATACGTTTCTCTGCATTTTAAATTTATATTAGTAATCTTTCAATTATTTTATTTTTGATTGTATCATGTCTACCAGATTTTATATCATTTAGCTTATAAAGTATTTATACCAATAACTGATTGTTGTTCAGATACCTGAAAATAAAATGTCAATTTAGGATTAACTATATTTTTATAAAATACGTTAGGATGAATTTGCATTTCTAATTTTAAATCAGTTGTTTTTATTTTTAAAGTTTTGTTCTTAGTTAAAAGAGCTCTTGTATAAGTATTAAAATTCAAAATTGTTAAAAGTTTCAAAGTCATCATGAAGAAACTTCAAAATACATCAAAAAGCCTTCTTTTTAAAAAAACAAATATCATAATTTTAGTTATAAATTTTTATCCATTAACAAAAGTATGAATTTAATTCATTATCTTTAATTTATTATCGGCATTATGATTATGAATATTATTACATAAAAAATAGAGAAAATGTGTACGTGTTAAATCAATTACATGAATTTACATACACTGGTGTGCAAACATTAAGGACGAGACGGCTTTTACAATATAACTTTGTACAAAAGCTTTCCAAATCAACACATTTAATACCGTAAGATCCCCAATACGTAAGGACATGTGTAATATGTAAGCAACACTTACTAAAAGAGAAATCAGAGGGATAAAAAGAAGCTTGATTGAAAAAGTAGCATGGAGCGCAATGCGACTGAAGGCCGAAACATCCCTTTGATGGGTGTCCAGCAAGAAGCATCCGGTCTTTAGTAGGGGATATGATCTCCCCTGACTGCTAGGCAGGTTTCACAGCGTCTGCCCATGCGAGAATGAGGGTGTCAATGAGTTGTTGAGGCATTGCTGCCCATTCGTCTTGCAGCGCCAATCGAAGCTCCCGAATCTATACTGGTGGTAAGGTACGAGCTGCCAAGCGTCTGCCTAGAAAACCCATACATGCTCGATGGGATTGAGATTCGGAGATCGTGCCGGCCAATCCATACGTTCAATATCCTCACTCTCTAAGAGCTGTTCGGCAGCTACTGTGCGATGACATGGTGCATTGTCGTCCATGAAAAGGAACTGCAGACCCATAGCGCCTCTAAAAAGACGCACATATGGAAGAAGAATCTCGTTACAATAACGGGTCCCGTTGACTGAACCTGCGTCGAAGATGTGAAGGTCTGTACGACTACCAAGCATGATGCCTCCCCAAACGAGAACACCGCGACCTCCATACCTGTCCCTTTCAATGATGTTCGAGGGATGATTGCGGCTTCCCCGCTCTCTCCAGATGAGTATGCGATGAGAATCGCTACTCAAACTGAATCTGCTCTCATCTGTAAAGAGTACTCGTCCCCATTCATTGTCTCTCCAATTCCAGTGTTCCCGGCACCACAGAGAATGCCTTCTCCGATGGGCAGGCGTTAAAGGTACGCACCGTACAGGGCGTCGTGCAAACAGACCACCACCGTGCAGTCTTCTGGCCACGGTAAAACGCGATATCGGTCGTCCAGTCGCCTGTGTCGTGTGACTAGCGATTTCTCTCGCTGTCTGCCGCCTGTTTCTTCTGGCCTGTAAGACAATGTACCGATCATCTGCGGGTGTGGTTCCTCGTGGACGACCACTACTGAACCCCCGGATAGCTGTTCCTGTTATTTGAAATTGTCTCCAAAGTCGTGAAATAATGCTGTGAGCAATTCCGAACTCTGCAGCCACACTGCTGTCACACTGCGGCCTTCCTCCAACTTCCCAATGATTCGACCTCGGGTAAAAGCATCCAGATGTCGTCTAACAGATTGATTATACGCCATTTCTCGGTGAGGCAGCAACTCGGTGTGATTTTAACTGCTATACGGCGTGCAATCTCTTTGCCAGAAATACTGATCTTACACCGACAACATGCTTTATACTACTAAGACACTCCCCCATTATGTCTACCTGCATATCTGCGCATGTGCTACCGTACATCACCTTACTTAATCTCCTGATTGGTCTTTCTGTCCGCTCTGCCTCTTCGTTCAGCTGATATGCTAATTTTTCGACTTCGTCCTTAATTTTTGCACACCAGTGTAGTTCATCAAAATTACAGGATAATGAGAGAAAAAATGTGCTTACTAAGTGAATATTGCAACCACTGCTTTAAGCTGCAGTTTCTTGTTTTGCTTTGATATAATTAAATACAAAATTGCATTTTCGTGTAAACGTTAGGAATGCAAAATGACGGTGCGAATTCGATTATTGATAAAGTGGTTGCACAATGAACATATGTTGAAACTCCGGTCTGTAGTACTGTTTAAAGTGAACGTGAAAATTGAAAGGAATACGTATTCACATAAGTTATGAATTAAGTGCGTGAGTGAGTGAATATTAACGTCTCACTGTTCAGCTACTCGAGGGCTTTTGGCAACAGACCTCGTCATTTTGAATTTTGGTCAAGTGACGAGGACACCTGAGCGGGCACACCCTCTCCTAACTACCACACAGCACCATTGGGAGGACGTTTGAGCTCTCGACAGATTTAACGTTCCTACATGGCGGGTCTTCTGTGAAACTGAGTGCGAACCCATGACAGGAGTCCATTACCGTGGCCATAAGTTGTGGATAAAAGGCATCATTTAAGTGAAGTTCTATAGTGGAAAAAACCCCGGAAGAATTGAATGAACTCACCAGACTATACTATATGTGACTCTGGTGAACCTATGAATGCTGAGCATTTGGTCATGAGCCCTGTACTATTTAGTCTTTATTCAATTGTTCGAAAAATATTGGAGAGAAAATGCACTAATCGCTTGCGTGCTATTGTATAGTGTGTGACATTTGCAAAATAAATAAGGTCAAATACAAAAGGCAGTCGTCTAATATTTGAATATCCCTCAAAGAGTCCTATTAAGAATTGAGAGAGGATTTATAAGCATTAGATCAGTTGATAGATAGCGTGATAAAGGGTGATCAAGTGTTAAAACAGTATCTAAGTGCCCTTTTCTATCATATTCGGTTTAAAAAACCCACTAAGCGTTTGCAAGAGATTTCGTTTTAGACCTTCAAACTGCCACAAGAAGTTAAATTAGCCGTTACACAGCAGCATGATAGCTTAACGGGGTTGGACTCTAACACTACATATGCTTGGCTACATCGAACGTATGTGGTGCAAGAATACTTGCAAGCATAAGATATCATTCGAATGGATTGGACGCTTTAATCACACAATTTGGACCCGATTGAACATGTGTGACTGTCTTAGGGTGTCGAATTTCAGGGAACCAAATTTATTTTAGGACACTCCAAGAGCTGAAAGAGGCACATTTGTAAGAGTGGTGTGCAATTCGCCACGACTTGATTATTTTTTTTTTTGTGAAATAAAGATTTGAATTGTGCGTATCTGTCTGAGGTGAATACATACCATATTAAGGAAAACTTTTTTCCCTCGAGAGGTGATATAGTTTTTTAACCATTTTCCGATTTCCATGAATTTAATTTTAATTTTAATATTTTACAAATAATCCACTGCTGAAAATTGTAATTTATGTTAAGCAATGCTTTTATACATGTTTCTATCAATAGTGTTTCATTAAAAATCATTTAAGTTTTATTTTTGTCATCATTCTATAACTTTTATGACAAGTGTGTGGCAAATCTATACGGAACTTTATCACTAACCTTCTGAGTCGTCTTTTTTAGGGAAATTTAATTCCCTACCTATTTCCAATCAGCTCCAAAAAGAGGACGGGATTCCTTGTTATGCAGATTAGATAAAGTATTTAAGTCAAACGGAATAGTAAAGTTAGAGCAGTAGGAGAGAGAGATTGAAGCAGAAAGGCATAATAGTGAAATTAGAAATTTATAATTGAAGATTTCTTGGTGGATAATTTACTCTCAAGAAGAGTTGAGATTGTGTGGTAAATATTGATTTATATTTGAAATCTCATTAAACGTTTAATTTAGGAGTGGGATTAAAGTTAAATGTTCAATAGGAACATTATTAAATATAAATCTGGGATCTCTTATCGTGGTAATATCTGCGTGATCGATATTCTAATTGTTAATTAATTGGATCATTAAATATTTAAGTTAATTTAAAGGATATTCCCTTTAAAAAACCTCATAATACTAGTTAGATATACTTGTTAATAAGTCTTTGATTCTATTTGGATAAGATAACCAAATAAAGAAAGTTATTTATAAAAATGGCTACTGGTTCTTATCTGACTCCTACTTATTCTCGTTCTCAAAGTGAGGTCCAAGGGGACCTTCACAAGTGTATATATGTATTTACATGGATTTTTAGTGCTAATTGATGTAGCACCCAAATTTTGAGCTACATTTTGAATCCAACTTTGCACAAATGGTTTAAAACTGTTTTATGGTCAATTTTTAGCTCATGGGCAATGCTACCACTACTAAAAAGCCTGTCAACTTCGGTTATTTCTGTAATTTTATCGAAATTTTCGACGATGGACCTGCCCGTGTGAGGTGCATCTTTAATATCAAAAATGCCTGAACGGAATTGACGAAATCAAAATTGCAAGTATTTAGCAGATCATTATCGGCACCATAAACACCATTCACAATTTCAGCCGCCTGGTTTACAGTTTCACCTTTATCAAAGAAAAACTGTAAAATATACCGATTTTTCTCTTTGTTGACTTCCACTTTTAACACCCTGTAACTCACAACAGAAAGAACCAAAAAAAAAATTTTTAGTGTGAAATGTAACCTTGACAACGAGCATAAATTTTAAATTGTTTGATTAATACTTCACGAGATATCTACACTACAGCCATCTACCGAAAGAATAATGGATTTCTTTTTCCTCAACCTAATATATAATCTGTAATGAGCTGTTGAAATTTAAATTATGTATATATATACTGCAAGTTGTTTTATTACACGTGATTATTTTATTTTTAAAAAAGAGAGATAAGATTATCAATCTCATCTGATTTCTCCCAAATATAATGTAATTTTTTTGTACTATATCCAAAATTCTCTTATATTCTTTTGAGTTTTATATCACATAATCCAAGATTTCTTAGAGTACTTCATAAGCTCAATCAGCCGACTAGTAATTGGTATTGAAAGCTAGATACTTTGAAAGAATCCTTTCACCCATTGTTATCTAGAGGTCCATAGTCATTCCATTTGTTGTCACATCTCCTATCACAGAAACGTGTTCAATCAGCTTGACTAGGTGTCACAGAGGTATAGCATTCAAATGGTGCCTTTAACACTTGATTGGGAAGACCGAGCCTTTAAATGCTTCAATAATATAGTTAGAGAACGCACACAAGAAAGATATATAAATAACTGTTTTATTAAATCCTGTTATTGCATGTTTTTGCAATGCTTTTTTTCTCTCATTTAGGAATCACTTTTAGATTACTGACGGTATCAGTACTGAGTATACTTAGCAAGGATTCAAAATAGAAATGAATAATCTTTGGATGCTAGAGAATCTCAGTGATTTACGATTAGAATAAATGCATTAATACTTCAGTTTCATGTAGGTATTTGTTTGCATTTTAAATGGGCAAAATTCATAATGGTCACATGATAAATATAATCACATGTTCTCCATGAAATTCAAAACTGACATTAGACTTTTTGTACTTGTAAAAATAAAGATACAATTTTTGATTTGATAAAAATTCTTCAAAATTTAAAAAAAAAACTATTCTTACATTACACATGTATTTCTAAATCAAGTTAATTTGGGTGACCATTGTGCGTTATTGCTGTTGACAAATATATACTTTTAAAAGAGAGTTTCTGTAAAAATAAAAAGTTAACAACAGCGAAAGGCGTAAACTGGTTGGCTAAAACTCGTGATTACGTTTATCATGTGACTATGACGTCTCATGAATTTAGTTCATCGTTATTTACATTGCATTTACTCTGTCATTCATACGAAGTATTAACGTAATTACTTTTGTTATTTTTAACAATTTTTTAAATTCAAATATAAAATTTAAATCGAGCTGCTTCGGTTTTTAATTGTAGCTTTATAAGTATGATAAATATTTGTAAAAATCTTTACTTTTTTCAACTTTTAGAATTATAATACTGAGACTTTCTTCGAACAATATCTTCTACGCGATTTGCAAGCTTTCCGACATTTTTCTCTAGTAATAAATTTTAAAATTTTTAATATTTAAGTTACTTAAGATAATAAATTTTTTAAGCGTGGAGTTAAGTTCTTTTTAACACGCTTTTATTAACTTCATCTGTATGTAATATTTGAAATTAATTTTTACCCTCTTTATAAGGTCTGATTATTTCGAAATATTGCACACTTGTCAAGGACCAATGGTAATACAGTAATTTAATAATTCTGTACCATTGTCCTGACCAGAATCATCAGGATTAACAGTTTTCCATTTCCTGATTTAACAACTTATTCCAGATTTAGCGACTAAAAGATTAAGTTTCAACCCTAAGCAGAAATGATCATGATTAGTACAACTGCAACAAACAAAATAAAATTGTTTTTTATGAGAAAAAGGGAAGGATGCGTCAGCAATTTCTTACCATAATATAAACAATTGCTCAGATTTTCTGAAAATGGAAATAAAAAAAGACTCAAGTATGAGAAAAAAATAATTTTATGCTTTATTTGCCTGAAACCCAGACATAAAGTATGTTTTTTCCAATTTCTTTTACTGGATCTGTGGAACGAAACATCATTCATTGTTTCATTTTACTCAACAGAAGTTGACTCAGAATTGAATCAGAGGTCACCGGATTAAAAAAAATGATTTCTTAGAAACTCTTGGATTCAGAAAGTGTACTTTTATGTCTAATACTGATAAAGTTTTAGAGAGAGTATTGTGCACTTTTAAAGAAAAATATCAATGACTTTACATCTTCTTCCACGCATTAAATATTTCAAACTTGGCTCTTTCACATTTCCTTCAGTTGGCTGATCTTACATTTTACAAACCATGCCGTATTGACGCACTGATAGGATGCCAATGGGTATTTCAAATTCTAAACAAATTACACATTTAAGATTAATCCATCAACGAATAAATTATAAATTGAAAACTAAAAAAACACGCTTTTATTGTACAGGGTTACCGAAATTACACTTCTGCTACTCAGAGAGTCCTGGAGGCCGTTCTACTAGTCAGAAGAAAAAAAATTTGGGCAACAGACATTTCAGATGATGCGCTCGAGGTTTCTGAAATAAAAAAGAAATAGTTGAAAAATAGCATCCAAATGGCGCTTATGGCGGCGAATACTGTTCTTCAAATCCAACGCAGTTGTCAAACGCTCCCGGTAAATGTTATCTTTCAAAAACCCTCATAACCAGAAGTCGCAAGGCGTGAGATCGGGTGATCGTGGAGGCCAAGTTGTTGGGAAATATCGGCTGTTCACTCCTACGTCTGACAATGCTTGTCTTAACAATTGTTGGACTGAGCTCGCGTTGTGAGGTGGGGCTCCCTCGTGTATGAATATGGTTTCTTGTAGGCAGACTCGTTTTGGTGTAGAGTAGGAATTACGTAGATCTGTAACATCTCACGTTACCGTTCCCCGTTAACAGAACAAGTGGTAAGTCTTTGAGGGGTCGCTCGTTCAAAAACATAGGGACCGAGAATGAATGAAGCAGTGGACCTGCATCATACGGTCACTTTCGTATCATGCAAAGCTTTAACATGTTCCGTGTGGGGGTTTTCTGTCCCCCAGAAGCGACAATTAAGACTATTCACTTGTCTGTTAAGATGGAAGTGGGTGTCGTCTGTCCACAGTATGTTCCATGGCAATGAATCATTGACCGCCATTCTTGCGAGAAATTCTAGCACCATGGCTTTGGTAGTGTCTGGATCGTGCAATTTCAATTGCTGAACCGCTTGAATCTCATACGAGTAGAAATTCAAATTTTTACGTATGATACGTCAGACAGTGGAGTAGGGCATATCAAGGATATGTGTGAAATTGTCGGTACGCTGACAGTTCCATGAAGTGAGAGATAAACTGCTTGCTTCCATGACTGCTGTTGCAATATCCTCTAAGACGGCAGTGTTGATTCTTTTTCGTCCTCTTCCAGGAAGAACGCCTAACTGTCATATTTTCTAGAATTTTACCATCATGTCTTTAAGAGCACGCTCCGACATCGGTCCACGTCTTTGTTTCTTGAGAGGACGGAACTCTCTGACAGCTTGTGGTGTCCCCACCGATGGAGACACCCGCTCTCCACTATTCACGTGATCTATGTCTGTGGGATGGAACGAAGAACTACTAAATTCAGTCATACTAAAATCCGTTTATTAAGATCTCAGTTTAAGCACAATACAAAACAATATTAATCTAAGAGGAGGAGGATCAAGACAGAGAAGATGCAACATGTATTACTAATCAATAGCGCAATTAGCCACTGAATCTATATAGATTAAATCATATCTCAATAGTAAACGCCTTATACTTAAAGTTTAATTGATCTAGCTTACCATTATATCCTGGGTAAACAGCTACATTCCTTAAAACTTCCATTCCAGCTTTAAACTGGCTGGCTCCTGCTTAGGCTATGCTCTATTGGTCTCGGACACACTTTTGGTTAATCTGCACCGGCACTTCTAGGCTAATTCCCAGGATTAAGATTTCTCTTCTAGACTATATTTCGTTTCACTTAGCGACTACTTCTCTACAAAGTGACTTCTTCTCTACTTAGCGACTTCACTTTGCGACCACGCGAATGCTAAACTTTCAATATTTTTATGATTCCTAATTTACATATACACGTTCTCTTCTTGGGTTGGATGGAAAGAATTGCCATTCTGGCCCCAAAGAAATCCCCAGAGGTCAGTTAATGGAAATCGCGATAAAAAACCCCGTCACAAGCTGCCGCTGCATTCTCACTGTTCCGGTACTATATCTTGCTTTTATTGTGCGTGATATTAACATATTTTGCTGGAATGTGCTGACCCACAGCGACAACTATTGGCAACTTTTTAAACTATTTTTTTATTTCAGAAACCTCGAGTGCATCATCTGACGTGTCTGTTGTCCAAAGATTTTTTTTCGGACCAGTAGAACGGCCCCCGGGGCCCTCTGAGTAGCGAAATTTCATCAACCCTGTAGATCTCAACTAACAAACGAAAAATAAATTATAGTTTTAAGAAAAAAAAAAAAAAAAACATGCTTTTATAGTTTTGAACGAACTAAAAAGCAAAAAATAATTCTTAATATAAGAATAAAATGATTAACGAAAAAATTAATGTCATCGTAGTAAAAGCGTGGGGGCTGTACTATATTTTTATACTAACTCTACATTAAGGAATATAACTAGTAAGAAATTATAACAATTGATATCGAGCACCCCTCGCTTTTACCGCAGTGACATTTATTTTTTCATTAATTATTTTATTCTTATTCTTCACTTTAGTTCGATTAATTATAAAAGCGTGTTTTTTTTGTTTTTTAAACCATAAATTATTATTGAAATGAAAGGGGCAAGCAAAATATACACATCTAAGCTCTACAGTCTTTCTCTCTGGAAATAATTATTTAATACAGGCATATTTTAATAGTAAAAAATGGAATAAAGTACTTTTTGCGATATATTAAATTTTAGTTATTGTACAATGGCTTAAAATATTTGCATTACTTAAATATACACTGCTGGACAATTGCTAAGGACGGATAACGCTATCATCCATAGCAATCACAAAATGAAAGGAAGCAAAATGTGGAAAATTAGAATAAGTGCGGGATATTAGTAAGAAGAAGTATGAGTATATGCAAATTTTTTTTCCATGTCTGTTCATCACGTGATAGCGTTCATAAGAGCTTTAAAGGTTTTGACGCGTGTGGACAGTTGTTGTTTCAAGTCAAAGTTTTACAGGAAAGATTTAATAGACAAACTTAAAATTTTTGGCATGTCTTCCCGACATCACATAGATGATTTTATACGTGGCCGAATTATTGGAAAGATCGAAGAAGGGCGAAAAATAACAGATGTTGCCAGGGAGTTCGACATCGCTCACAGCTTTGTTTCACGGCCGTGGAAGTCATTTAAAACTACTGGAATGTGTAGTAGACGGCACGGGGGAGGTCGTGTTAGAAGTACGACGCCTGCAGAAGACAGATATATCGTCCTATCAGCAAAAAGGAACAGGCGCACTACAGCTCAGCAGGTGGCAAATCAGTTTCTTGCTGCCTCAGGAAAGCAGATCTCCCGAAAAACTGTTGCCAGACGTTTGAGGGGAGGAGGACTATACGCACGCAGAACTGTTGTGTATGTCCCATTGACCAGACAGCACCGTACTGCCCGTTTGCAATGGTGTCGTGAGCATCATAATTGGACTGAACAGGACTAGGCATGCGTACTATTCTCAGATGAGAGTAGGTTCAGTCTGTCATCGGATTGTAGACGGCAACTGATCTGGCGCGAGAGTGGTACTGCTTATCGTCCAGAAAATATCCAGGAAAAGGACCGATGTCTGACATGCAGTATCATGGTGTAGGCCGGCATCATGATCAATGGCCGCACGCGCCTACATGTGGTTGCGAATGGGACTATGACGGGCCAACGATACATTGATGAAGTTCTACTTCCTCATGTTCGTCTTTTCCGTGATGCTGTCGGTGATAAATTTGTTTTTATGGACGGCAACGCAACATGTCATCGAACACTCGCTGTTCAGGATTGTCTAGACAGCGAGGGCATTAAACGTCTCGTATGGCCAGCGCGTTCTCCAGATCTAAACCTCATTGAAAATGTGTGGGATGCTTTGGGGAGGCAAGTTGCTGGTCGAAACTATCCTCCGACAAACAAGAACACCCTCATCCGTGCACTCACAGAGGAATGGGATAAATTGCCTCAACAGTTGCTGGATAATGTTGTGCAAAGTATGGTACGACGTGTGAAATGTTGCATCACACTCCACGGTGGACATATGATGTACTGATACCTTTCTTTAAGGTGCCTGCTGACTTTTAGATGCATTGTTCCATTTCTCCGTACTCAGATCAAATGAACATTTTTTTTCTTTCAGATGTTTCACAGCTTTTGTACTTTCCAGAACAATAAATATTCTTTCTTCTGTCTGAACAGTGTGGCAACTCTATTTTATCCTACTAGGCCTCATGTCTCGCTTAATGTTATGCTACATAGCAATTTGTGATCCGTCCTTAGCAATTGTCCAGCAGTGTAGTTATTGTTATGTATCATAATATAATTATTGTGTATCACGTATAATATTAGAGGATTTTTTTATACATATAGCATTGCAGTGCTCAGTATTTATTGAAAATTCGATATTATACAAAGATAAACGAAATTTTAAATATTTAGAAAATAGAAAGAACTTGATATTTTGTCAAAATTCAGCTATTAGAGAAAAATTAAAAAAAAAAAATACTCATAAAAACTCAATACTTTTTATATTTTTAATTTATTCTAAATTGCCCAGAATAGTTTAAATTTTAAATAGCACATTATTTAAAATGGTAATTAAAACCAAAAATTATTTAGGAAACAAGATAAATCACTTAAATGCTTTGAATGAGAAAATTTCCGTAAAATTGTTTTTATATCCATAACTGTTTAACTGTTATTTAAAAGAGGGTTGATTTCTAATTAAACTAAAAAAAATATTCCACTTTATAACGAGAGGAGGAAATAATCCTTTCCTTTATTTTACCTTTTCTGCTTTTAATAAGTCGCTGGATATTTTTGCACTTTGTGCTTCTACTATTACTATTACTAAATTGTTTAACCTTTTTTTGAAACATTAACTTTAGGAACTGTATTCCCATTTGAAGTTTCTAAACCAATCTGAAGTTTGAAAATTGGGGTAGCGAGAAATTTGGTAACAAATGAAGGAGTCAATATTTAAGGCTGCAAATACCGTGCACATATATTTACGAAAGTACTTTCTTTTTCCAATGATAATTAAAGTTTTAAATGAAATTAAAAAATCGTAGGTTACAAGAACACAAAACCTAAGAATGTATATTTCTAAGCAAGCTTTTCGCTTTAATGTCATTGGTGTAAAGAGTTAATTTAGAATATATCGTCAGAGATAGCAAATCATCTTTCTTGCTTTGCAATTTAGTTGTAGGGGTAAAAAAAGGAAGATGCTTTGTAAGTATTATGTAAAAAAAAAAACAGTTTTCAAATGTAAACTGTATGAAGTAATCAGTCTTAGTTTATTTCACTTCTTTAAAGAGAAAATTTAATAAATTAGGAATTTTAAGCTCTCACAAAAAATGAAAAAGCAAAAGGTAGTACATATATTTCATACATATATATTGTATATATATTTATATATATTGTATATACATATATATATATATTGTACATATATATATTGTATATATATATTATATATATATATATTGTATATATATATTGTATATATATATATATTGTATATATATTTATATATATATATATTGTATATATATTTATATATATAGATATTGTATATATATATATTTATATTTACATATATATTGTATATATATATTGTATATATATTGTATATAGACAAAATAAATTTCATATATATTGTGTATCTAAAAAAGATCTAGTTTTAAGACATAAGCACAACTGAAATTAACAATGAGAAAAATAGAATTAAACTTTTCAATATATTTTCTTACTATACATTTTTTTAATCCTGCACCAGACTAAGTCAATTCCATGGTGCATATACATTACGCAAGGTATTTAACTGTTATAAAAGAAGAAAATAGTACATGTAATTAGCTGTTGTGCGATAAGTAAGCACGAAGTGTTTTTTAGGAAAATAAAATTATCAAAAAGGAGGCAAATATGCTGATTTAGATTTATATATATAAATACAAGAAAATTCAATCTTGCAAAAAATTTAATTTTCAGGATGACAGATTTAACTCATTGAGATTTTAGACCCAAATTCAAGAACTGCATTGAAATTATCATCGTGAAAATTTCCTCTTTTATGAGTCATTTAAACACTACTTGGAATTTTTAAAACGAAGAAATTTTACAGTCATGGGATTTCTCGCTGGAAAATTAAGATAACTTCTTTTCACAATCAGCATCTCTCTAGGAACTTCTTTTCTTTCTCTGCGTTACCTTGTACTGGATCGGAACCCTTAGTCATCCAATGACCCGGTGCAATGTTAAACAGATAGGCAAGCAAATCTGGATGGTAATAAGGTGGAGCGCCATTTTGATGAAAAAAAAAGTATCATCACTCAAACAAATCCTGAATGCACGGTAAAAATAATGTCTCAAGCATCTCCTAGTAACTTCTTTTAGTAATTGTTCCCTCGAAAAAGAATGACAGAATGCTTCGCTTGTTGATATGCGTGGTCAGCTTGATCGTCTCTTATGCATATCCATTATTGTTTCATAAGTTTCAAACTTTATCGCAAGGGAGAGAAATGCTTAAATGTGTTGATGGATCCATTTCATATTGTTGTCTCCAATGTTGCTGTACTTCAACGATATTTTCGAACATCCAGTACCATTTCAAAATACTTTTTCGCTGCTCGAAAGTCAGACGTATTTGCATCATAGTCTCGATTTCCCTACTAAAACACTAACGGCATCTGACGAAGAATTATTGATGAACACGTCGAAACATTAATGTCAACTGTTAATATCAAAGCTAATGCAAACTTAACCCTATAGCCGATGCGATATCACACTTATGGCATTATCATATTACCCAGTCTTAAGGTATCTGACAACTTGCGACAACTTTTTTTTAAAAAAAAAATATGGAGATAAGGAAATTTTTTTGTGGTTTTTAGATTTATTTAGTACACTTTAAGAAAAAAAGGTTGAAATTAAGTAGAGAAAAATAAATTATTACTACTAAATTGGGAAAAAATAGGTAAAAATTGGCAAAAATTACATAAACGGGGCCCGCTCTGTACAAATAGTAAATTAACAAATTCTCAATTTTTCAGCTTTGATGTATTACTTGTTGTTCCTTTTTGAAGTGACCTTCAGGATAAGAGATATTTTAATTTTTACAAACACTAGAGCACTTTATCTTAGTTGTTATATAAAATTGCTTAAAAAAACAGTGATTACATTCACATTAAGAACTGTAAATTTTGTAATAAAACTTTGATTGATAATTCTGGAGGTTAAAACACTTCTACTGTTATACAGAACATGCACAAAAAATTTCAGCTAATAAAAAAAACTTTTGATTAATAACTAAAAAACTTTTAAAAAACTTTTTTTTAATAACTAAAACTTTTTGAGCAATCTCTGTCCCCGTTTGAGTTTTTCGCAAAAAACACATTTCGGGTAAAACGCATTTTAAAGTTTGCCATCATATGTAAAGTTACGGCGTTTGCTTTTACTAAAACACTTGTAACTTTTGTTCTAGTGAAAGGAAAATTAAACACTTGGTATTTTTATTATGCTAATAAGATGGCCTATAAAATAAAATCATGAAAGATATTTGTTAATTTTTAAGAAAAAAACCATGATTTTAGGGTAGTCGAATACCTTAAATTGTGTAAACATTTTTTTATCACCCCTGTAATCTGCAGGGGTGACT
Organism: Trichonephila clavipes; assembly: GCA_019973935.1. NCBI lineage: Eukaryota > Metazoa > Arthropoda > Arachnida > Araneae > Nephilidae > Trichonephila > Trichonephila clavipes. The sequence continues at coordinate 91,449 of BMAU01015564.1, forward strand.
TTAATACTTAATTGGATCTTGAAATTCGTGCCAAAGCTGAATTTTATAAAAAAAGAAACATTAAAAGTTTTCTGTGAAATGTGTAGTTGCATGTATAAATTGAGTTTAATTCGTTAGTATATATATATATCATTTTCTTCATAGATATATTGAGATATATGATTCGGTTTTTTTTCTTTTTTCGATAAAAAATTCTACAACGCTATAGGTCTTTCTAGTACCGTTTTATTGGAGATTGTGTAATTCATATACATATAATTTTGAATCTCAAAATCTTAAATACAACATTTCTTAAACTATATAACTTATAACTATATTTCCACTTGTAAATGAATCTCATGTAACATAACTCTCTTGAAACTTTTTCATTTATACAAAGATAAATTTTAATACTTTACCTACAATAACCTTCCGTATGATACATCGTTATATAATCAAAAAAAAATTAATGAATATATCTTTTCTCACAAGGCTTAAGTGAGTTGCTTTACCCACTAAAACGTTAATTAGACTTAACACATAAAACTAATTACTTTTCAATTAATTTTAAACAAATATTTCATTAGCAAACATGGGGAAGAAAATATAACAAAGAGAAATATCCATAATCCCTAATAATACTAAAACTGCAGCACACTTGTCTGGAAATTTAAAATTTATGAGTTGTTGGAAGCCGCTGTGTACAGCAATTTCCTGTATTTAGGGTACTTTTAATAAAGTACCCTAAGTATACTTTAACTTTTCCTGTATTTTATAATAAAGTAATGGGTGTTGATTCTGCAAACTTGATGGATTTTCTATCACTCAATTTAGCGATTTCTTAAGGATACAAACTTTTATTTATAAAGGAATTTTCATAATTCATAACTCTAGATACATGTAATGATGAAAAAGAAAAATAATAACTAAAAACAAGTAAATAATTTTTTTTAAAGTCAATTCCTAATAGGGTCAACAAAGAAAATTTTATTTTAGTTACTTTTTATTAATTAATATATATACAAGGTGTCCCAAAACGACAGCATAAACTCTGCACAGTTAGATTCCTCATGGGGAGTACATAAAACCTACCCAAAGAAGCGTTCCTGGGTGATCCATAGTTTACGAGAAAAGTACGAAAACAAAGTATGATGTCACTGCCGGTGCAAGAAAAAAACACACTTTATTTAACATATCAACAGCAGTATATGCACAATTTAAGGCAGATGTTCAGTGTCCACCGAGCATGTCGATGCAGGCTTAGGCACGCCATGGAATGGCTATTATCACACGTCACAGCACCGAGGGGTCCACCGAAGTACAAGCAGCATGCAGACGAGAAACTAGGTCCATTTGTGTTGTCACTACGTCTCGATACACCAGTTCCTTGAGATATCCCCATAGGAAAAAAGTCCGACGGTATAAGATCTGTCAAACGTGGCGGTCATAGAACAGGACTCTGACGTCTGATCCAACGGCCGGAGTATGCGATATCCAGCCAATCCCGTTCAAGAGACCAGAAATGTGCCGGAGGCCCATCTCACGCTGGAACCAAAGTCCCTGTATTGCCGCTAAGGGAATGTCATCGAGAAACTCTGTTAAGACCTTATTGTGAAAACCAAGTACGACTGTCCGGAGAGCCGTTCAGGCAACAGATATGGTCCAAGCAGACGATCCCCGAGTATGCCGGCCCACACGTTATGAGACTAACATTCCTGATGTTTCTGCAGCCGCATTGCATGCGGATTGACCTAGAACCACATATGGCTATTGTGATGGTTGAATACCCCATCACGAGTGAAAAATGCTTCATCAGTCCACAGGATATGTGCAATGAAACCATTATCTGTGTTCTGTTGTTGCAACATCCATTCACAGAAGGCCACGCATTTCTGACAGTCATCTGGTTTCAGACCTTGAACGGTTGTTACCGAAATGGGTACAGCCTCTCAGATCGTAAAAGCCTGAGCAAAGTACTTTTGCAGTATTGCATACGTCTGTGCTACCGTCAGGCCGCTCCGCGGTCTTCCAGTATCGTAAAGATTGGCTGTTGGTCAGACGCTTCCCTTATTTCGCAGTCTGTCGTCCAACCTACAGATGACGTTGACATCAGGAGGACGGTGGGACGGATATCGACGGGCGTACTCACCAGCAGTTAGTAAGGCATTTCCATTACATCGGCCATGCATCGAGTACATGTCGCAGTAGTAACGAACGGAATACATGACCATCATACGAAGACTACCGGTAGCTGCAAGATGCAGCCTTTTAAATACTAGTTCAACGGCGGCTTAACGTCATTCCACTACACGAGCACATGCATGACAATATGCGCGGCAAAAATTTTAAACATTATCGTCTGAAAAGATATATATGCAATTACTATTGTTAATATGTCCAATAAAGTGTTTTTTTACATCGGCACTGACGTCATACTTTGTTTTTCGTTTTTTTCTTGTAAACTATGAATCGTACCGGAACGCTGCTTTGGACAGTGTTTATGAACTCCCAACTAGGATTCTAACTGTGCAGAGTTTATGTGGTCCTTTTGGGACACCCTATATATATATATATATATATATATATATATATATATATATATATATATATATATATGACAGAACCACAATATTAAGTGGTAAAACACCTCTTAAATTAATAATAAAAAGTTTTTAACCCCACTTAATTTGTAACTACATTTCTTAATAAAAGTTGAATATAATAAGAAAGAATTTATCTTAAAACCCCAGTATAAAAGAAATACTGACGTCTATGTAGCATATGATTTTATTCAGGTTATTGTCAAATCTTGATCACAAATTTGACCAATGCTGTTTTATCCAGTGGTGTTGCCTGTTGAGGAATAATAATGACTGAAACATATCTTTTAAACTATAATTAAATAATTAAACTTAAAAAATGAATTAATACTTGAAAATCTATACTAACATCAAGTATCATGCATAACCTGTTTGAAAAATGTATTTGTGTGAACTTGAGTGGATGCATAAAAAGTATTTTATTAATAATTTAAAATTTAAACAAGATACACTCATGGACAAAAAAAAATTAGCGCTCCAAGAAGGAGTCGTCAAAATGAAACGAAATTTTACATACGTAATGACTGCTTTGATATAAGTAAATGATTAGAAAATCAAAGAAAAACGATCATTTATTTCAGAGAAAAAGGCAAAAGAACAGAGGATTTAATATCCTGTTGAACCCCCTCTAGCGCGAATGCGCGATGCGATACGATCGGGCATTGAGGCATACAATTTCTATATGAATGATGTCTTGAGACATTTCGTTCCCAATTTGCTGTACCCTTGCCTCAAACTCGTGGGATGACCAACTCGCCGTCCCAAATGATCCCAGATATGCTCGATTGGAGACAAATCTGGGGATCGGTCAAGCCAAAGAAGGGTAGTAACAGTACGGTGACAGTCTTCTGATACCTTTGCCGTATGATGCCGATCATGGTCTTGTTGAAAAATGGCTCCTGGGAGCCTCTGGATGAGTGGCAACACATGTGGTTGCAGGAAGTTATGGATATACCGTTGGGCTGTCCTGGTGCTACGGATCAATACTAGGAGTGACCGTGTACTGTAGGCAATGGCACCCCATACCATCACACCAGCTGTAGGAGCGGTGTGTTGCTGTAAAACAAAGGCAGGATTAAGGCGTTCACCACGGGGTCTTCACACACGAGCACGATTGTCATCAATGCTGAGATTGAATCTGGATTCATCGCTAAAGACGACCTGGTTCCATTTCGCTGCAGTCCAGTTTCCTCGTGCGTGGCACCACTCCAAACAAAGGCGTCGATTGGTGGGAGTCAATGGCAGCACGATCTCAAATGTCCTTCAGCCAGGAGGCTTCTTATGGTTCGAAAAGACACAGGGGTCCTTTATGAAGGTGGGTGCTAACTGTGCCTGGTGCTACTGTGCCAATGAAGCAGTTGGCCGTACGCGTGAATTCCTTACGATGTGGCCTTCTTCTCGACGACTGGTTTGTCGAGGCGTCATGAGCCTGGTCTTCGAGTAAATGACATCTCTCGGATATCCACTGGTTCCAACACTTCATCACAACACAATCAGAGAGGCCTAGTTGACGAGCTACTCGTCTAGTTGACCACCCAGCTTCCATTATGCCAATGATTCTCCCCGTCTCAAACTGCGACAACTGCTCATATTGTCTTCGAAAACGGCGTAATGGCATGTCTACCTCAGCTCTTTCTTCGTAAACGATTCAGAACTCTCAAACAAGCTTTGGTTACCTGTTTTATACTCCACAGAGAATGAAGTTAAACGCCCTTACGCCCTATACGTAATGCGCAATCACGCTGCATTTCTAATCATTTGCATATCTCCGCGACATGTACCTTCATGCTAAGTTTCGTTACGATCCTGCAATTATTTCTGTGGGCGCTAATTTTTTTTGTCCATGCGTGTATATAAATAAATATATATAGCGAGAGTGTGAACTAATAGCAGGAATTGAAAAAAATACATAGTTTTGATGATGACAAATGTTTCAAGGAATTTACTCCTTTTTTCACTTGAAGTTTAATAAATACATTTTTTAGATACTAAAAATGATTTAAAAATATAAAATGGATTTAATATTTTGATATTAAAATATAAAATAGTAATTTATTAATTTATATTTTTGATATAAATTTCAAAGTATAAAAATAAAACGAAGTCACTGATAGTAAAAACATGAGTAATTATAATTTAATCATATTTTTATTTCTAGCCATCTTGTCTAATAATATTTTCACATTGTGTCAAAAAAATATTTCTTGTATATTTTGTTGGTATAATGGAAAGCTTTTCTCCAATTGATCTAAAATATTTTTCTTTATTTAAAAATTATGTATGCCTAATATCTTAATAATATCTTTTTTAATCTCAATTCCAAAAAAGTACCATGATTTTATATTAGATTAATTGTTTTATTCCCAGGCAATTGGAAATTTCTATGTTGAATTTCTGTATTCTACTTAAATTATGAGCATTGCATCAGTGAATACGAGAATGAAATTTGGTATTTCATTTAGGACTATCAAATTCCAATTTCAAATAAGCATTTTATTTCTACTTGTCAAACTATATAAACGATATAGGATTAAATTTGTTATATTAAAGTACAGACTGCCAGTTTCTCTTCGTAGTAACTCTTCAACTTTCCATCAGAAGTTTGTTTACTGTCAATCAGAAAAATTCAAATAACTTATATTACCTATAAAATCTTTATGTGTGTGTGTGTGTGGGAGCATTTTTTATTTCATTAAATGTGTGTCTATAAAGTTTGCTTTTATATGTTCGGTTTTTTTATAAAAAAACATAAGACTTTGTGAGAATCCCTCTGGATTCCACCTTGGACACCTAGATTGATTTGAGGCAAAGAACGACCAGAAGACACTATTACAATATCAAATTGAATTTATTCACTTGAATCAATTATCAACCTTCTAATTACAAAGATTAATAGATATGTCTACGTCAATATTATTGAACCGTACTATTAAATTAAATCACGAAATATGATACTAATCAACTATTAACTCAATATCGAACGGAATTACCGGAATAAGATGATCGAGAGATACACGCAATTTGAATTATTAGCACTCATTAAATTACCACTGACTTTATTATTAATTTACTCTTATAAGACGATAATCTAGATTTAAATCTCACCTTCCTTTCAATACCTCTCGCTCCAATTGCACAATCAAATAGAATCGCCTTAGAACACCTTCAACCTATCTCTTGGCTTAATAGCTTGACCTCCCTGCTAAATTGCAACACTCTCCTTAAATACTTTACCTAGTTTGCATATCCCGGTTTCTTCTTTTTTAGAGCTGGTTGGAAATATACGCGAATTTATAATCCACAAAGACGCCTAAAAGTATTAGTGATAAAAGTGCCGTACAGATTCCTCACAACTTATACATATAAAGTATAAGTCCACATTTTTTCAGCCGAATTTCAGTAACGACTCATATTATTTTAAAAAATGTTTAAATCATTTCATGTTTTGATTGCATCAGATGCATTCTGTTGCGATAAATAAACGTACCGTCTCTCGTTTATTGTCTGTGTCCTGCGCGTCGCGGGTTCGAGTCCTGATGCCACTGAAGACCTGCCGTGTAGTAGGGGCCGATGAACATTAAATCTGCCAAGACTCGAATTTCACCCAATGATGCTGTGTGGTAGTTTATAGAAGAGGTGCCAGTTCAGGCGTCATCCTCGTTAGTATACAAAGGTTCAAAATTACGAGGTCCGTCGCTAACAACACTAGTGTTGTTTTATAATTTGATGCTAATATAACTCTTATTTACTCTCTCGTTTATATTCAGTTACTTTTTTTCTGGTATCAAATCTGTTGTGTAATTATCATAATGGATAAGAAATCTTCACTTATTGTTGCAATGGGGTCTATTGATCACCAGAGGACGTTGCGATCGTTTGCCGATCATCATGTGATTATCAAGTAAACAATAACAGCTAATCACTTACACTAGTGGTTGTGCACTAACGATCGATTTTGCTGACACATTCTAGTGTTATATTATTTAAATTTTTTTAGTACTCTAAATATTTTTAATATATTTTCTAGTCTTTTGCGTTTCGTATAGTTATTAAATATGTACATTGTTTTAGTTTACAGTATTAGATTTAAGTTTAGTTTCTACTTTTGTTCTTTGACCTCGCGTCTTGTGGTTTTGTATACTTTTAGGTTTAGTAATCTTTTTGTCACCCACATTGTGTTTGAAAAATTATGAATCATTCAAAGGAATAAAATTCATTTTACTTAAAAATTAAGTGTTAAAGTGCAGAATAGAAGGGGGGGGGGGGCTTGGTGATGTCAATTTTTTTGACGACTGAAATCGATCGCCAAGCAACTTAATTTAACGGTAGGTGTTTTTGGCGACCGGAATCGATAGCCAAGCAACATAATTTAGTGATAGGTGTTCCGAGAATTTACAAATTGTAGTTTTGCAATAAAAATAAAGAAATGTTAATGAGAAATTAAAAAAAATATTTATAAAGCTATCAGTAAGGCATAAAAATAAAAATTGTATTTTTTTTAAGTTAAAGGAAAGAAAGTTTCATTTTGTTATATGATAGTAGAGATGCAAATCTGAAAATAAATCAGATGAATCGAGTCCGAGTCCATATATATATATATATATATATATATATATATATATATATATATATATATATATAAGGTAGAGACAATGACACTGGCGTAGCTAGATCTGAATGGGTTTCTTATCAAAACTCCTTCGGTACCCTTTTAAAAAATGAAAGCCCTGTCAGTGGTGCTCTAGTTACACACGTGGGGCCCCTGTAGTTTGGGGGCCCCGTATCATTCAGACGGCTAATAGGGCGTTAGCGACGCCCCTGCACTGTGATCTTCCACAAAGCTGGAATTTTCAAACGTGGAACCAGTTCTATGTAAATATCAGCAAAACATCTGCTCATCAAACTGTTAGTAAATTTAAAATTCCGGCAAATTTTTATCACCTTAAACGAAGGTATTTACCAAGAAAAACGACTACGGTGTTACAAAGGATGATTTCATGAATTCCAACAGGCTACTGAAATAAGATTTGACTTACTTTCTCTGCGAAGGGCATCAACGTCAACTTGGGTTCTATTTTATGACTATAGACTTTGTTTTATTATCCTTAAAACCTGCGAGGAAACCTCGATTTACTCTAGAGAGTGTTATATTGACAACTTTATAAGGCAACATGAGAGCTATTGGCGATGGGCTTCGTAATTTTGAATCTCGTTCAATTAACGGGGACGACACATGAGCTGGCACCCTCTTCTCTAACTACCATACCACACTAATGGCAGGACATTGATCATCGACAGATTTAACATGCATCGGCCATCTCTACCCTGCGGGACTTCAGTGGCACCAGGGCTCGATCCCGTGACACTCCAGCCATAAGTTTGTGATCGTAATTACAAGGCAACCGCGGCCACTCAACTTACTCTAAATATAAATCGTAAACGACTGATTTTTTGCCTCATATCCTTATTGCCAGAATGAGTGAATATTAACGTCACCCTGTTCAGCTACACGAGGACTTTTGGTGACAGATCTCATAACTTTGAACCATGGTAAAGTGACGAGGCTGACACCTGAGCTGACACCCCCTTTCTTAACTACCACACCACACCAACGGGAGGACGTTTGAGCTCCCGACAGATTTAACGTACATCGCTTCCTTACACGCGGGTCTTTTGTGGTTCTGGGCTCGGACTCATGGCACGCCATCGACGATCCGATACCTTGACCACTGGGCTACCACGGCCCTGTTTTTGCCAGAATAATGGAAGGGCTATAGTAATATTTTTAGATGAGTTGAGTGCATAACAGTTTTCTTTATTTTGAATACGTTGATACGTCTATAAGTTGTACCCTCTTCTTCATAATAGTTTTTTATATTTTTTTATACCATAAATGAAAAAGAGCGCATTTTCCATTAAAAATATTGGATGAAAAAATATGAAATTATTTCGTGGAACCTGTTATTGTAAGTCAAAGTATATTCATACACACACAATGATTTTCTACTTACATATAAAGAAAAATGTGTGTTTTAAAATTCTTTTTTCTTATAATAATCAAAGTTAAAAAAGTTTTGCAAAATAAAGTTATATTATGTATAAATAAAATTTTCAGTTTTAATGCTAGGGTGAGCTTATACACTGTAGTGAGGTTATAAAAAATTCATAGAGCATGTGAATCCATTCTCTCACATATAATTTTCTTTTCGAATTTTTACCGTGATTCGTAGATCCCCTGGGTATGCCTCTTTTGGAACCTCAGGGTTCCGTGGAACACAGTCTGAAAACCACTGGTCTAGGGCATGCACGAAGTAGCTGCAGACCAGTAAAGTGGGTAGCTCAAATTAACATCCTTGCCAAAGTCAACAAACCTACGCTGGAAAAAGTACTACAAATGCCGAAGATACTTGAGTAACTTTCTAAAATGTATTTTGTTCTTTCGAAATATCTTATAGCCGTGAAATTTCATTAAATTTTATTTTTCTTAGATGGTTTAAGATTTTGCAAACGACTTCATATATATATATATATACAAAGACTTTGAGATTTTAATTCCTACTTACCTTTAAATTGATATAAATAAATACGCATTAAGTCAAACGTGCTTTGAAATACATAGCACTTTTTGAGAATCATTTTATCAGAGTTTTTTGTAAAAGGGCTCAGTAAAACAATCATGAGGGGATTAATATATATTTTTTAATTATTTATTTTACTTACTTTATTTCTTATTTTAGAAAATGTAATTTTAATATCAATATAGAATAACTCTCGTTTAGCGCAGGGCTTTTAAAAATTTCGATATTTGCTACCCGATTTTCAATCATAATTTTCCTCACGTTCCCCTTTTACAATAACAATGTATTGAATACAATAAAAATGTACTTTGACGGTGTAGCTACAATACGACTCAATTATAAACCATACAAACTATCAAGATACATATTAAATTTTGTATATAACAAGGCACTAAGGATTGTTAAACTTGTTTTTAATGATTGATAAATTAATTATTAAAAACATTGTGCAGTACCGATACATTTATAAGCATATTATATTAGTGTAAATGTGTATTTAATTTTTATTATGTCAGAGTGCATTTTAATTTCCTTTCTTTCAGTAAATTGATACTTATTTTAAATATTTTATTTTTGACTTTTCAATATACTCGTGGCCTTGAAAATATTTTCAGTATACTCACATAGGGATATTACGGTCCCCTATATACCTCGAACTTCTTAAGCAATTGGCTTGATTGATGGAATTCCACTGGATGCAGCCAAGATCTATACTGATGGCAGTAAGGGAGACACAAATACTACTGGCAGTGGAGTCTTAATTGAACTACATAGCCACGGCATCAAATTTCAGAGAAGAAATGCTGACTATGCTTCTGTCTTTAGAACGGAGCTAATAGCTATCATGTGTGGTCTTTCATTTATTAACAATATAAGATATCTAGCTTTTTATGAAATTTGGATACTGACAGACAGCCGATCATCCATCCAACATTTATCGAATTGGCCATCTATCGGTGACAGCACCAGCAGGAGTATTCCTCACCTTTTTCAACGGCTTTCGGATCGGCACCCTATTCATCTACAGTGGGTCCCTTCTCATATAGGCCTTCTCGGGGACGAAGTTGCGGACGACCTTGCGAAGGCGGCTATCAGCAATCCTGTGGATCCGGAAGACCACATGGTCCTTACATTGACTGAGATCTACTCCAGGGCTAAAGAATTAATATGTAGAACCTGGGTAGTCCCTCCTGTACACCCAAGGTACTTTCAAAGACACCCTGGATCCACCATATCATTCAAGAGTTCCAGATCATATGAAACGGCTTTCTCACGATTTTCGACCGGTCACCTGAGGTGCATGAATTTTGAGGGTGGCAAAAGAAGCTTCCCAATTTGCCCCAAATGTAACATCTCTCAGTCCTTTTTCTCCTCAGCACATTCTGCAATGTCTGGGGTTTTCCTGTGAGGAGGCTATTGCACCCCCTGCTGTTCTTAGACTTTGTACAGATTTATGGACTCATGGATCTGGTCTAGTTTCACAAGACCAGAGGGGGATTAGTCCCACCACCACCACGGTCCCCTAAGGGGGCGTGCCCCATGGTTTGAGAAACGTTGATTTAGCGTATATAAGTTAAAAGCTTTATCAAAGTATCAAAGAAATTTCTATTCCTTTTGAATGAACATAATTTGGTACAAAAGTGTGGGAAATAGTTAGAATTTAAATATATTCATATGTCGTATCAAAAAATTATTAATCTCATATCTCTCTCTAATATTATATAATCCGCCAAGTTCTGTTATAGATGTTATTTCGGTAATACCGGAAAAGATAAGGTTAGGTATTGAAAAATATAATAATATCCATCGTTGATTCCATTCCGGAGGGACTAGGTCTTCAACTTTAATGGTGAAACGTATTGTGATGAATATTACGGTTCTAAATAGATAGCGCCGGGAGGAGCAAAATATAATAACAATACCCATTGTTGATTGTATTCCAAAGGGAACATAAGCTTTCAAAACGTCAGCGATGAAATGAACCGTGAAACATATAGGCTTTTAAAATCTGAATAATGCAAACTTCTGTGGTTGATTTAATCTTTTAATAACGAAGTACGTGAAACACGATGGTGAGGCAAAATATGACCCATTAAAATAACTTTCTTACCTTTAAGTTTTATAAATCTTTGGAGTCTTTTATCCTAATTAGTAAGAGATTCTAAAATTCTCTAAAACATTCTGTAACTTTTAATAGCCCGGCTAAATTTTAATAGTAGATATTGAGATTCGAAAAAAAACTGAAAGCTTGAGAAATAATTGATTTTCGAAAGGTTATTCTATATATTAATATTCAAAACAAAAAAGATGAAAGGAAGAATAAATCCCCTTAAAAAAGAAACAGTTTTTTTTCAATAATGTTTTTAATAATGTTTTTAAAGTTAGTAAACAAAGATGAATTATTTGCAGTGGGGGGGGGAAAAGTTTCAAATTGTCTTATGGAACTATACAATATTAAAATACATAAATTACACACACACACAAAATAATACAATTTAAAATTATAAAGAATAAAGTACATTATGTTGCATATAGATACATACATAACAAACTGCTGAGTTATTTTAAATGAATTGTATCAAGCAATTTGTCTAAACTTCATAAGTCTAGAATGCTGAAAGTGTTATGTGATTTCAGATCTCTCTCTCTTTATTTTTGCTAACAATTTCTGTTGAAATATGCACGAATAGTTAATAGCTAAATTTTATCTCACATTTTAAGCAAGGTGATGGTAAATTCTCTAGTTTCTAAGGATTTCTTTAGAGTTTAATTGGCTTTAAATGAATATGAGTTCTGTGCTGTCAGAAAGGGCAGAAAAAATGATTTACCCTTTATAGGCCGTCATTATAATGGCAATTTTCAACAAAGTACTTTGCAAGAAAATCACATAAATAAAAAAAATTACAGTCGTACCCCAATTCAACAAACCCTTATTTAACGAATTTTTCTCTTTCCCCGATTAAAATGAAGGTAAAAACCACTATTTAACGGATAATAAATCCCGAATTAATGAATTATTTCAGAAGCTGGAAATTTTTTTATTAGTTAGTATAAGAAAAAATTAGATTTTTTTCTATATGACCTATCGTTTTTGTCCGTAGAAAAAACCTTTTCTTGAAAGCAGCAAATTTTAACGGGAAAAAGTGAGACCCATTATTAGACTCTACAGGTGTAGAGGAATCATGAGTGCAACCTACTGAGTGAGTCTTGAGTAAGACAAAAAAATTCCTTTCTTCCCTCATCCTAATAGACAACTTAGGGGATATTTTGAAATGTTTCGATTACGATACTTTTGATGACGAGCTGCCCAGCCTTGCAATTGGTGTTGGGGAAATTGTTGATTTGTTAGAGCCCATAAACAGCGATTCAATTGCAGAAATTGATAATGAAATGTTACATTTTCCAGTATTTTACATTGTTTGGAAACTGTGAAAACATACCTCTCTCTTATATAACAGGATGTAAACAATACAGTATTTACTTTTCTGCATGAAGTCGAAAAAGATCTTTTTCGAGTCAAGCATCAAAAAGATTATCAAACACCTTTTAATCAGTATTTTAAAATTTTCCATTAATTGGGGCGTAATAATTCACGAATGGTATTTTTAGCTGTTGAATAAAAAGTGCGTTATTTCTACTTAGGGATATTTTTTGCATAGTTGCTTATAAAATTTCTAAAAAGTAAGTGCAAAAAGATGTGTATTTTGTTTGGACCCCGATACAACGAATAACCCTGAATTAATGAATAAGGTGTTCGATCCAAATGAACTCGTTAAATCAGGGTTCGAATGTAAATGTTCTATTGTCATATCTATAGAATTTGTACAGAGACAGAAAGGAAAATGAAATAGCTGCATTACAATCGAAAAAACGCAGAATGATTTTTTCGAGAAAATTCATACTTTTCATTGATTTTAAAAGTTTATGAAGTCCATGGTAGTGTTTTTAGGGAAGCAGCTATTCTTTCGATATGCAAGTATATGTCTTTATTAGAACTTGGTATGTTCGAGACGTGCAGTGAAACTTTTTCAGGATAATTTCGAATTCGAATTCTGTTGGCGTTTTATAAGGCTGTCTCTAAATTCGCTTTTTTCTTTTCAATGAGAATTCAACCTAAAGAAGCTCCTCTTTAGTTTTGAGAGAGCAAAAACATTAACTATCTATGCAATAGTATATTCAGGAATCGCAGTTGTTTTAGGCAAAAAAAAAATCGTTAGATAGTTTTAGAAGTTAACGTTTATTGAAAAAATATGTGGTCAGATATTGTTCAAACGTCTTATGTAGTTAAATCAGATATTTTGTAGTTGCTTAATGTAAATAAAAACAATATAAAATAAATAATTTCTTTCTACCCATGTAGTGACAAAAACTCAATAAAACATCTCAATACTATAAAATCATACAGATAAAATTATTCATTTAATAACGATTTCTTTTAAAATTCTTTTTGTAGATTTTATTAACAGTTAGTAAGTCATTATTTACACTTATTTCAGAATTTTGAACTAATCTGTAATAAGAAAAGATGAGATATTTATTAAAGGAATGATCATTATACTCATGTATACAAAAGCGTTTTTATTTATTTATTTTTTTTTGAAATTTTAGTTAATATAGGTCAAACAGAGAACAACTTAATCATTAAACTTAATCATGCGCTCATTAAATTTTCATTTTATATTTCTTGTTCACAAGACTGTAATTATAAATGATTAACACACACTCTCATACACAAACATGCTCCCTCTCTCATACACACTCTCTCTCTCTCATACGCACACTCTTTCTCTCTCACTCACACACTCTCTCACTCTTTCACACACACATTAACACACTTACACTCTCATACACTCATGCACAAGCACACATTCTCACACCTACACTCTCATACACTCATATACAAGCACACTTACACTCCCATACACTCATGCACAAGCACACATTCACACACTTACACTCTCATACACTCATGCACAAGCACACATTCACGCACTTACACTCCCATACATTCATGCACAAGCACACATTCATACACTTACACTCTCATACACTCATGCACAAGCACACATTCACACACTTACACTCTCATACACTCATGCACAAGCACACATTCACACACTTACACTCTCATACACTCATGCACAAGCACACATTCACACACTTGCACTCTCCTACACTCATACACAAGCACACATTCACACACTTACACTCTCATACAAATAAAAACAATTTATTTGTCTCTAAGTTAGTTTTTAAATTAAATCTAGTTTCAAATTGCTTAAAACATATCATTGAGTAAATAACCGAATGAGATATTTTGCATAAAATATATTTCGCAACATTTTTCAGTATTATATAAACATAATGTTTTCCGTTTCTTTTTCTTTAGTTGCTTTTCTGATTATTAAATCACATTTCTGGAGAACTTAATCTTCAAAACATTTTTAGCTTGCAAATGGAAAACTTTATATTGTTTCTCATGGACATGGATCTTTTTATGGATTTTCGAGTCTCCAATAAAAGTAAAGTGCGTTCATATTATCAAAAACTATCTAAGAAGGTGTTATGATATATTTTCTTTTCTTCTTACGAGGGTACTATATTACGTTTCGAGTTTCATAGGACCCTAATAACACAGTTTATATTTATTCCACGTACAATAGGAGTGTTTAAGAGCTCTGATATAGGGGCTCAAAAAGTTTGCACTCTAAAAATACCATTAAGCTCTAATATATTCGGCTTTAAACGCCTTGTTTCGATATTTTATTAGGGAATGTGATGAAAAGTTATAACATGGAATGCTTTATTGTTTTCAAATGATATCAAATTTCTTGATGCTTCTTTTTTTGGAAGGTGTTGTAAAATTCAGGTATCTATGGAATTTTGATTCTTTGTACATGTTAAACATTCTGAAATGTTCTTCGGAGGATATATAGTACGCACATTTAAGCAGCTCTCTCTCTCTGTCTCTCTTCTAAATATTCTAGATTTTTGAACTAAATTGTGGGCAGGTTTTGAAGAAATAATACTTTCCAAACAGAAAATATGTTTTAAAAAATATCTTCATTTTTGTTTTCAAAAATTATGTTTGTTATTTAATGTAAGATGGCATATTTTTGAATATGTTTGTTTTTATTCAATGCATGAAATGTGAGGTGTATTTAACTGTAACCAGTTCTAAGACTGAAAACTATTACTGTAAGAGAACCATGTCGAATATATAAGAATTCCACGCTTTAAAATATAATGTATACTTAATATGTGTGTATAAGTGTAATGTTACTGTATTGTGCTGTGTATATCGTGATACACAAATAAATTAGCTTAATAGTAATAGTACGCTGATCATTAAAAATTCACATAAAACGTAATAAAAGGTTTATAGTCTTATGTAAATTACTTTATTCTCAATAAAAAAAATTCTAACTCTGCCTTTTTATTTTTATCTTTTTTAAATTATTCAGCTTTTAATGATGAAAAAAAAAAGATATTTCTGGTTTGAATTCCAACTAAGCTAGAAAACTTTGCAAATCAGAATATTTAATTTCTTCAAATTTTTTAAGTGTATAGGATAGATTAAGTAAATATTTTATGAACAATTCCTAAACAGCACAGTTTTGAAGTGTTCTTTTACATAAAATCCTTTACACAAGTAAAAAAATTAATCTTTTTTGTAATTAAACTTTAAATAATTTATATCAATTAAAATTAAAAGGTTAATCCAGACACTTTCAAACATGCAAAAATACATAAAAAAAGAACGTGCCCGTTTTAATATATGATGGCTTTTAATTTAGAATATTTAAGTTGAACGTCATAATTTGGGGAAGAAAATGATACAGAAATATTTAAATATCATCGCTTGAAGGGATAAAAACGTAATAGAGCTTCATTTTCAATAAATTATGTAGAAAAATTAGTATTTTATTTATTTAATCTAAGTGATCTTAAATAATTCATTATAAAAAATAAATTAATATAATCAAAATATTATAAATCATGGGTCAGCAACCTTGTAACTTAGGCGTGTTAAGCCAATCTAACAATATGATTCAGGGTGTCTTACGGTAGGAAATATTTGAAACAATTCGATTCCCACGGCAATTGCTGCATAAATGCCAAGAATAATTTAGAGTTTTAACTAATGAGGCATATTTAAAGACATTTAATAAAATAAAAACAAACAACTTTTAAAATATGATTAAATTTGTACATATATTGTGACAAATCTATACGGAACTTTATCACTAACCTTCTGAGTCGTCCTTTTTAGGGAAATTTAATTCCCTACCTATTTCCAATCAACTCCAAAAAGCGGACAGGATTCCTTGTTATGCAGATTAGATATAGTATTTAAGTCAAACGGAATAGTAAAGTTAGAGCAGTAGGAGATAGAAGCAGAAAGTTATAGTGAAGTTAAATTGAAGATTTCTTGTTGGAAGATTTAATATCAGATAAAAGCTGAGCTGAGCTGAGCTGAGCTGAATTGCAGTGAGGTAAATATTAGTCTTATTATTGCGAATGAAATTAAAATTAAGTGTTCAATAAGAACATAGAATACAATTCTGGGATCTCTTATTGTGGTAATCTCTGCGTGATCGTTATTCAATTGTTAATTAATTGGATCATTAATTAAGTTAATTTAAAGGATATTACCTTTAAAACCTTATAATACTAGTTAGATATATTTGTTAATAAGTCTTTGATTCTATTTGGATAAGATAACCAAATAAAGAAAGTTGTTTATAAAAATGGCTTCTGGTTCTTACATGACTCCTATTTATTCTCGTTCTCAAAGTGAGGTCCAAGGAGACCTTCACAATATTATGTGTATTATATGTATCCTTTAATCATATATTTTAAAAAAGATATAAACAATATATATATATATATATATATATATATATATATATATGTATGTATATGTATATATATATATAAGTTTTTGCAAAAGTATAGTTTAAAAAAATATAAGTATTTTTTAATGCAAACCTTGTCCCTGCACGGCTTAACTTCATACTGTAATATAAGTGGTATAATTTGTGACTTTCAATTAAGGTTTCCGACTAATTGTGACAACTTTTTTTTTGAAAAATGGAGGTATGGGGATTTTTTTGTGTGACTTTTTTAGATTTATTTAGCACCTTTTAAGAAAAATATGCTAAAGTTAAGAAGAGGAAAAGAAATTACTATATCTAAAAGGGGGAAATTACTATAACTCAGGTGTCGTCCAGGTCACTTGAACATAGATCAAAATTACGTGACCCGTCGCCAAAAGCCCACGTGTAGCTTAGCAGTGCGACGTTAATATTCACTCACTCACTCCCGTCTTGTGTTGTTTCAAAATCATATTATTTTATTCCTGAGTAAATTTTCTTGTTGAATTGTTTAAAATATGTTAGAGATATATCTTAAAGATTTTTACACAATTAAGTAAATTTGTCCTTCCACAATTCTAAAGGTATTAGGTCAATAAGTTCCGTTTCAAAATTTTCACTTCCCCTCTATTCAAAAAATGAAAAGTTTGTAGAACGGTGTAGAGTACCTCTGAACATTATACCGCGTTCCAGATTTAGCACGCCTTTTATAATGTACTGAGTCTTGTTTTATATTCTTGTTCTGGAACCAAATTTCGATAGTTAGTTTGAATTTTAATTATCTTATAAAGAAAATCCTATTGGATATATTTTTATTTCAATCCTTTTGTTCATATATTTCTTTTAAATTGTGGAATTGTGACTCTAAATTTCATATTCTAAAATAGATTGAATAAGTTTAAAATGGAAAATTGTTCATATTTTTTTCAAATTACTTAATGAAAAGGAATGCATATAAGAAAAATAATTATAAACAATTAATGTGTTATATAAGTTTTCTCTAGAATTTTATTTAATGTATCAATAACGTAACATGTTTCTTTGTTAGAGTGATCAGAGTAATTATATCAATTGAGTATTAAAAAAAAAAAAAAAAAACTTCCGATACTTTACAAAGTGAATCCCTTTAAAAATGAGAGAAAAAAAGAGAAAGAAGCGAACTAACAAAATTCCATCGTACTATCTGTATTTTCTTTTCATAAAGAACATATCTTTTAAAAATGGTATTTCGATAACACATGTTGAAAGAACTCAGTTTCTCATTATTTTACGAAGAACAATCAAGATTTCGATCAGACCTACACAAGATTTCTTAGTTGTTTATTTCCCACCTTGCGCTGTTTCAAAATCATATTCTCTTATTTCTGAGTAAATTTTCTTGTCGAACTTCATTTCCGTTAAAAAAATAACAACTTTTTCAGTAGTGTTTTTCCTTTTTTTATCGAATTTTTCTCCCTTCACTTCAGAGCTAAAAGAAAAAAAAAGTGTAAATCAGGTTTTCCTCCATTAGCTTCGCGGCTTAAAGGGTAATACTTATGAGAGAAGTTTTGATTGAGTTAAGGGCTTCCTGATTGGTTGTTTTTGTGATTGAGGTCGAAACAGAAATCGAATCATGTTGAAGAACAAATAAACAACTGTTTGATCTTTTTTCAAATGGAAAAAAAGAACATTAGCCTCCTCTGGCTTGAAATATTACACATTGAGCAGCTGGTTTTAGAAAAGCTAATGGTTAAAAATTTCAAGAAAAAGCAACAACCTTTTTTTTCTTTTTGTTGGAAAATAGTTATATATCTTTCACATAAATAAATATGTAATGCAGCCAATTTTTAAACATTTACCAAGCTAATTAAATTTTCGTGGTTTTGTAATTTGCAGAGATGACTAAATTCAGAGCAGAATATACGCGAAATTAAAGGCAAAAAAAAAAAAAAAAAAAACCCAGCCTCTCTCTTACAGTAATGGTATATTATGTGTAACATCTGACATGTTATCGTGGTAAATACGCAATAGTAACTTAAATTCTGAAAAAAATGAATCAAGTATGATTGGAAATAATTTTCTATCGAATAATTATATCTTTAATGAAAATTGTATTTATTTAACACAAGGAGTAATGCAACTTTTTAGCAAAAATATTTATTCTTGTTCGATTTGGGGAAAAGTGGATACAACAGACTTGGAAATGGAGAAACAGGGATTTCGGTGTCCATAAATATATAGTATTTCTCAGAATCAAACGGTTCAAAAAATTAAAAATTTCCTGCATGTTTTACTTTTACCATATACCGAAGATGGTTCTGCTCTTTTAAAAACAAACTATCAATCGCTTCCCATGATTTTGAGTGGTGATTTCAACGTTAATTCAGATGATGAACCACCTATAGCTTTTTTGACTGATGAACTAAAGCTCGAAATGATTACAATCGAAATATTTATTTCGACAACTAACAGTGGTACTGTTATTGACGCTGATTTTCAAGGGTTTTTAAATATTTTGAAATTACATGTGTCATATTTTACTTATCATACGTTTATTGTATCTACTCTTCCCCAAATTTAACAAGAATAAATATTTTTATTAAAAATTGCATTACTTCTAAATAAAATTTTTATTAAAGATATAACTATTCGATAGAAAATTATTTCCAATCATACTCGTTTCAAAACTCAATTCAATATCTCACTCAATTCAATCTCTCTCAATTCAATCTCTCTCAATTCAATCTCTCTCAATTCAATCACACTCGTTTCAATCACACTCAAAATCATGGAAAGAGAGTGATAGTTTGTTTTTAAAAGAGCAGAATCATCTTCGGTATATGATACACATACAAAATGCAGGAAACCTTTAATTTTTTGAACCGATTGATTCTGAGAAATATATATGGCCACTGAAATCCCTGTTTGTCCGTTTTCAAGTGTATTGTATCCACTCCTCCCCAAATCGAACAAGAATACATATTTTTGATATAAAATTACATTACTCTTTGTGCTAAATATATACAATTTTCATTAAAGATATAATTATTCGGTAGAAAATTATTTCCAATCATACTTGTTTCATTTTTTTCAGGATTTAAGTTACTATTGCGTATTTACCACGATAACAAGTCAGATGTTACACATAATATACCATTACTGTAAGAGAGAGGTTCGTTTTTTTTTTGCCTTTAATTTCGCGTATATTCTGCTCTGAATTTAGTCATCTCAGCAAATTACAAAACCACGAGAATTTAATTAGCTTGGTAAATGTTTAAAAATTAGAAATATTAGAGAAATCAAAATTACCCGTGTAATTAATTAGTTAGGTTTTTTAGTTGAGAAAACTTTTTCATCACAATTAAAAGAATTATATTGATAGCGACATGAATTAACCTCAAAGTATGAAAAAGATACGCACTCTAAAATAGTTATTCGAATAATTCTATGTTACTTACTCGTATTTTTTAAGAATGTTGAACTTTGTCAGATGCTTAACAGTAAATATAATTATTAATATGGTTTACGCATAAAAAAACCCTCAGATTTCATACACAACGACTACAGAGACTTTGACAATTGAGCGTAAGGATCTAAGGTTATCCTGAATAAGACTTGCTGGTATTTGCGAAGTGGAGTAAGAAAACGAAATCGAGTCTTAGAATTCCAATCTTTTGAATTACTAACTTTAACAATATAAAACCCCCCGACTAGATTTGGATTTCGCATACATTCTGCTCTGGATTTACCCATCTCTGCAAATCACAAAATCATGAACATTTAATTCGCTTGGTAAATGATGAATTTTTAATCCAGAAAACTTTTTTTAATTACAATTAAAAATATTACATTGACAGCGACAGGAATTAACCTTAAAGTATGAAAAAATACGCACTCAAATATTTATTTGAATAATTCTATGTTACTTACTCGTATTTTCTTAATATTGAACTTTGTCAGACGCTTAACCGTAAATATAATTATTTACGTAAGTTTATCCTGAATAAGAATTCGAATCTTTTGAAATGCTACCTTTAACAATATAAAAAGAATACATCTGCTACATTTGGACCCTATGCGAGGGTAGTAAAAAGACACCATCAAGAAAATTGGACCCCTAAGCTAGGGTAGCGAAGGCATATCATAACGCGTGCTTATTGGTCAAATCTAATAGCGCGTGCTTACGTCACTTCCTGTAGCGAATTTCCGTCCCTTTTCAAAAAATTCTCCCCAACAAATATTCGATAAGCGAGAGGAAAGATATTACACATCAAAAACAATACAATTTATATTTTTATACATTACTGATAGCTTTATAAATCTTTTTTAATCACATTAATATTTTTTATTTTTATTGTAAAATTACAATTTGTAAATTCTCGGAACATATAGCGTTAAATTATGTAGCTTGGCTATCGATCCTGGTCACCAAAATCTCCTACCGCTAAATTAAGTTGCTTAGAGATCGATTCCGTTCTCCAAATTAATTGACTTTGCCAAGCCCCTTTTATACATTTAATTTTTATGCATAAAGGATTTTGTTCAATTGAATGATCCATATTTTTTTTGAAACACAATGTAGATAGCAAACTAATAACTAAACTTAAAAGTAGACAAAAACACAAGGCATGAGGTCAAAGAACATTAGTGTAATCTAAGCTTAAATCTAATACTGTAAACTAAAACAATGTACATATTTAATAATTATACGAAAAGCAAAAAGACTAGAAAATATATTAAAAATATTTAGAGTACTAAAATCTTTAAAAAATATAAAATTTGAATGTAAGTAAAATTGACGGTTTGCTCACAACCATGAGTGTAATACGATTAGCTTTTATTGTTTACTTGATACTATGTGATGATCGGCAAACGATCGCAGCACACTCTGGTGATGAATCGACACCATTGAGCCTATTGCTGCACACGTGAATGAAAGGCCGAATTTATGAGTGATGTATTCCTCGTGATATAATTAACCAGGTTTTCATTTTCTGTCTAATGTATTCTACAGTATATTTAAATGAAATATCATTAGCAACTAAATATAATTTTATTTTATTATTCTTAACAATATTCAAAGTCACGAATCATACTAGATACATTTTATTTATACTAGAATGTATCAGTTATTCTTCAATTTCATCATTGCACTAGTGATATCACTAAACAAATTATTAAAACAAAAACTCATGCAATGTCAAATCAATAACAATAAAACTTTTTCAAGTAAAAAATACTTCTCTGGAACCAACTATTTGGAAAGAAAGCAAAGCATCAAATTACTTTATAAAAGAGAGAAATTGAAATATAAATTTTTCTCCAAAATCCCAATGGACAATAAAACGCCGTCGAACTTAGCATAATAAAACACTTCGCAAGAGAAACTTTTTCGAAAGATGGATTCAGTTTAAAGCCACTTTGAATGAATCTATTCGGTTATTACTCGGGGATGGATATTTGGAAGCAAGTGACCGTTTGTACATGCGTTGCAGACATTGACGTTCTTTATGTGAGGTCGAAATTAAAAAATTTGAATACCATACTTCCGGCTGAGACCAAATTGTGAAACTTGGAATGCATTATGGATATGAGATGGAAATTTTCAAAAACCATAAAGCTGGATACAGAGGAAGACAGGGCCACTGTAAAGACGATTTAGTAACCTTCTAAGCATTGATATTATACCGCAAGAAACATGTTATCACAATGCAAATGACGCAATTTTAACATCTTTTTGTATCAAGAAAGTTGTTTCACTTGCGTTTAGGTTTCATGATCCACCTAGGTAACTTTTATGATCTATTTTATTTCATGCAACTTGAATAGGTTAGTAAGAGAACAGTTTTGAATTTTGTAGTCAGAAAAAAATATATTATTTTGCTTTTAAATTGCTAATGAATTTACTCACTATCTTTCACTTCTTTATTGTTTATTTATATTATTTAGTTACCAGTATAGTTGCAATATTAAATTTTAACAAGCAGGAGATCTTGTAACCCGTTTTTAGCACGCTTTTATTAGGTTCACCTGCATGTAACGGAATCTTTGAATTTGATTTTTGGCCACTTAGAAAGATCAGGTTAATTCAAAATTTCGTACACTTATCACGGACCGATGATAATACAATAATTTAATAATTTTTACCCTTTGTCCTGATCAGAATCATCAGGATTAACGATTTCCCATTTCCAGATTTGGAAATTAATTTCAGATCCCTTTTCCATATTTGGCGACTAAAATATTAAGGCGTATTGGAAACTTAAAATCGTCCCAATATGACAATTTTGGGATTTTTACATTTTCAAATTGTAAACATTATAACTTTTCTAAAAATATCTTACTTTAATCTCTAGGGTTATAAAAGCCCTTAAAACCTATTTTTAAATAATCATTGAAACTTGGTTTACGCCCATTTAAATGGCGAAAAATGTAAGCAAAGTATTTTGTTTTTGCTTAAAAATTGAATGAATGATGGAAATCAAAACATTTAATCCAGAATTGCTAAAAAAGTGTTTACATGGAGGTAAACAAAGTCCCATTGAATGTGTAGACAACGTAATATGGTCTTGTTCACCGAAGAAAATATTTGTACAAATAGAAGTAGTATCACATTGGATACATCTGAGTCAAATTCATCATTTAATATGGGAATTGTATCAAAATCAGAAATTTTGAGAAAACTTAATATTGAGCCTGGTGATTACACGGTACAAGCAATGGAGTGCCTCGTCAAACAGAAGCTGTTAAAGGCTAAATACTAATGTTTGAAAAAACAGGAAGTTAAGAAAGAAAAAAGACTTAAAAAGAAGAGAGAGGTTGATGAGATTTAAAAAAATGAAGATCATTGGGAGTATGGGAAGGAATGTTTTAATAAAAAAATAATTATACATTAGAGTGTATTTATCTCAAAATGTAAATTTTTTATGTTCGATGTACCTTTTATGGGAAAATAATTTTCACAGGTATGTAAGTTTTTTGTGACATATTTATAATGTTGACTAATATATACTAAAATTAGCATTTTGTAATTTACAAATTTTTTTATGTGAAAAATGGGCCAAATTTCACTATGTTTGATAAAATATTTTATAAATTATTAAAAAAGTCAAAATTATATAGCTAAAAGCCCATTTGAGGATAATGAGAAAGATGTACTTTAATTGTATGAAAAATTTCAAGCATGTACAGAGAACAGATTATGATATAAAAGGTACATAGAAAACAGACAATTGACCATGGTTTGTATAAAGGTTTCCGACTCCCCTTGGGTTACAACCCTAAAGCTAAAATGCTCATGGTTAATACAAATGCAACAAACAAGCAAAAGTGTTGTTTATGTGAAATGTTTCACTTTTTAGTTCGATTAACTGTAAAAGCGTAATAGTTACGAGAAAAAATATCAGGTACATTTTTCAAAAAGTTTCCTAGAATTAAATTTTTAAAAGCATTTATTGTCAAAGTTGTAGTGCACGATAAAGTGCAAAACGGAAAACTGCTTGGATCAGACCGATACGAAGATGCAGGGTGATAGCTGGATTTCGTTATGAAATGTTGCAAGTGCACCTTGTACTACTCACTTATGAGAACTTATGTATCGAAAATCATCATTTTTTATATTTATATTGTAGAAAAATAATTTTATATTGAGTTTGAAGTCATCTAACCAAAATGAAGTGTTTTTCATTTTTTTTTTCAAAATTGAACCCCTATGTAGTAATATTAAAAATTTTGAAATTATAAGTATTTCTTAAAATTATTTTTCTCCTAATTTTCATACCATACATCAGAGGTTACCAAAGTGGTGGTCCGTGAGAAATTTTTGCTGATCTCCAGAAAAATGGGGAATATACTCACTTATCACGTTACGTTATGTTTTAAGATACATTGATTGTGTTCTTAGCGATCACAGATTTTTTTATAAATATATTTAATATTCACAAAATCCTATTAGTGGTCCATGGAATTTAAATTATGAATTTACTGATCCGTGAGGTCAAAAAGTTTGGCGACCGCTGTCATACATAATCTTTTCCTCATAGATAGGTACCGATTAATAATAATTTTTTATCTTCATGTAATCATGGTCCACTCCATCATACAATCTCGGTATTTAAGATAAATCATTTCAGTAAAAAACATGAATAGTATTTAATATTTGAACCCCTTTAATAACACTGCACGATTGGAATATATTTCTTTATCAAGACCATTTAAAATGTATAAACGTAAAACAATTTTTTGCATAGACGTTGCTGGAGACTATTAAAATGTGTTTTCTAACCAATAAATTTAAGCCTTATATCAGCTTTCAGAAGAGATGCAAGAGCTATTTCCGTGTACAATGAATACGAGTCCAAGAATGAGATAAAACAAATGCTTACTCATTACAAAACTTTGAGCAATCTCTTAGCTTCTGAGATAAATTGAAAGAAAAATACTTTAATTTGCAAAATACCTTAGGTATTGGATGGATGAATAATGGTTGAAAATAATTTATGCTGATAGTTCATTTTTATCCTTCCCGAGTATACGTATATCTTACACGAAAAAGAAAATATAACATTTAGAGAGAGAGAAAGAGGTTGGAGGGATGAGAATCATTGGATGAAATTTGTGTGTAAACCTTTAGTGAATGATAATTATTTGGATTCGTTTCCGTTGATCTGGATTACACCTAAAAACCTCTGTATCAGAGAAATATAACCTCATGAATGTATGAACTTCGTGAATATCTAATTAATTGCACATTTAAAGGTAATTGCTTATATATATATATATATATATATATATATAAGAATTACCATGCTACAATTCATGTTTGCTTAGTATTAAATTGCTTCTAGAACCGCATGGACTCACCCATACATTTGAATTAATTGCTGTAAAGTCCTACCAGCCTATTGAAAATATGTTGGATATACTGCAGAGAAAAAAAAATTAAGGAAAGATCCGCAAAATTTATTTTCATCAATTCAAGATCGTAATGGACAGCTGGTATTATTGCAGTATTGTAAAATGAAGTGCGGAGGTGAGTAAGCAGAAACAATATCAATAAGCATGCTGGTTGTGTTTTGTGCCAAAGGTGGTTCAATAAAAGATTAGGGTATAATCTCTTTTGGCAAGGTGGAGTAATTGTGCATGTACGGAAATGAAAATTTTGGAGTAATATTTCGGTAGAATCCTGTAATCCAGTAAGTGATGGCCGTGTGTTGGTCAGTAGGAGGACAGGGGAACGCATGCAACCAAACTGTCTGCGGCCTAGACACCTAGACCAACACCTGGAGTCATGGTCTGGAGAGCAATTTCGTATATATATGACAGCAGGAGCACTCTCGTGGTTATTCCAAACACACTGACTGCAAATTTGTGCGTCAGTCTGGTAATTCAACCTATAGTACCGCTATTCATGCACAGCATTCAAGGGGGAGTTTTCCAACAGGATAACGTTCGGCCTCTCTCAGCTGTTGTAATGCAATGTGCTCTACACAGTGTTGACATATTATTTTGGCCTACGAGATCACCAGATCTGTCTCTAATTGAGCATGTATGGGATGTCATTGGATGACAACCCCAGCATCATCCACAGCCAGTGCTGACCGTCCCAGTATTGATACAACGAGTACAAAAAGCATGGAACTCCATACCACCAAGTAACATTCGGCACCAGTATGATACAATGCATACCCGCTCACATTCAAAATTCTGGAGGTTACGCCTGCTTTTAATGTAACAGGATTTCACATTTGTAATGAATTTTCTTGAGCTTAAATTAACCTGTGATTCTGAAAATTTAATCAAATAAACATGTTAATTAGGCAATTGCACTGTCCAAATTTCATTACTCTACACTAATTTCTTCTTGGTGTTTTGATTATTTTTTTCAGTCAGTGTAGATTCTTTAATTTAAGAATAGCTTAAAATTTCGGAAAATATTTAAGATTACTTTTTAATGTAAAGTTTTTAATTTTTCGTCCCCACAATAGTACAGAAAACTTATTCAAATATCAATGATTATAATAAAGTTATTCATAAATGATCGTGGCTAATTATTAATTCTAAGTCCCTTTTATAAATATTTCTCTCATTTCTCTTTCTCCCAATACTATGGTTTTTTTTTAAAATAAAGCAAAATATGCTATAGTATACTACAGAAGGTAGTATTAATAATTGATCTGTTAATTTCTTACAAAAAGAAGTCTTTTGTGTTCAAAAGGATTGTTAGGATTCTAAACTGCTTTCCCCCATTTTAAAGCAAGATTTCTAAAAATACATATTTAATCCTCATTACTGATTCGAAACATAAAATATAGCAATAAAAACAAACATTTCAAAAAAATCTTTTTCAGCACAAAATTCGGAATCAAACGAAAGCAAGATCATTACAAAGCTCAAAGCTCTAGGGAATAAATCGCATTAAAAGAAAGCTTTTTTTATGTTAGAAGCACATCAGCCTTTAGCTTGTCATTTTTCAAGCATACCTAGAACTTAGTCTGCCTTTTATTATGTAGATGAGATTTCTCATCGAGGTTTTGTTACGAGATTACGCCATCTTAATTCTATGATATTGACTGCATTCGCATTTTAATGATTAATATAACAAAAAATGCAAGTTTATAATAAAATAGTTGCAAAAAGGGAGTCGAATTTTAATGACCACAAAGAGCGAATTTGAATTCATTTTAGCATAGATGAATCATTTTTATTTGTGACATTGTAACTTTTATGAGTTTTAATGTGAGTCGGACAGAGCAGAAAAATTAAGTAAATAAATCCTATTTAATTACCTGTTTTGCTTTTTATTTTTATAGGACAAATATTATAACATATAGGTGAAGAAAAAACCTAAGAGCCAGATATTTACTGCTAGAGCGTTTTAATCCAACCATAATAAAGCAGACAGATCCTTTTGCATTTATTTATTTTTTTAAACGTGATTTCTTTCATTGCATGTTTTGCAGCTGTATTAATTATATCATTGAAGAGAGAGAAGAATATTTCTTCCCGTGATGTTGGTGGAAGGGGAAGAAAGGTGGAAGGCCCCTGACCCATCTCAAAATTTGGGTGGAAACGAGTCAAAACGTACTGTGACTTGCGTGGTGTTCAAGGCTACGGATAACAACAGGAGTACAATCTAGCCCTTTTTTAATGATGAACGTTATGGGCCTTGATCTGGCACAAACCAATCAGATGGCATACGTAACAAGAGGAAGAATATTTCTTACTTTTAAATTTAAAAGCAGGGGATGATTTAATGAAATTCATGTGTTTGCAATATTTCAATTTAAAGCTTTTGATAAAGCTAATTATCAAGAGAAGTAGGAATTTTAAAATAGTAATTCATTAAGGTATCCAACTACGTTCGGAACCTTGATTTAAAAAAAAGCGCATAAATGGATAATTTTCATGATATTTAGTGTCACTTAGATTAGAATACATAAATAAAATTGTTTTAAGGACATTTTGACAAAAAAATTATTTAAATGCAATATTTTGGCAAAAAATTAACTTAGAATAACCTTTTTTACAAATTGTCCTCCTTTTATAAAAAATGCTCCTAAAATAATAATATTTTGCTTATATTAAATAAAGACTTCTCCAAAGAGTCTGAACCATTTTTGTTTGAAAAATTTACATTTTTTTCAGAGTTACAACCAATTGAAATAATTATCGGCGTTTTTTTCTTAAAACTTCTCCTCTCTGTTGTCGTAAAATATGGATATATAAACCCACTTATAAGTTATATATTTCAAAAGTTCTAGTGGAGCCTCTGTACAGTGGTTTGAGCTATATACAGGCAAAATATTATTATAATAGAAGTATTTTTCGCAAAAGGAGAATATTTTGAAAATGGGCCATTCTATGTTCATTTTTTGTCAAAATATTGTATTCAAATAATTTTTTATTGTAATAATATT
Source organism: Trichonephila clavipes (assembly GCA_019973935.1). NCBI lineage: Eukaryota > Metazoa > Arthropoda > Arachnida > Araneae > Nephilidae > Trichonephila > Trichonephila clavipes. Next base: position 120,380 of record BMAU01015564.1, read on the forward strand.
CTTAAAACAATTTTATGTACATTTTCTTATCTAAGTGACACTAAATATCATAAATATTATCCATTTATACGCTTTTGCAAAATCACGGTTCCGAACGTAGTCGCATACCTTAATGACAGCATGCATAGTTGCATCTGAAAGTACTTAACTCATTTAATTTGTTTCGTTATATTTAAAATTATTTTTTGCTTTTCCGTTGTTTTACAATGTTATCCAAATAAGAAATTGCATTTTCTGTAAAATACTTAAGGAAAAATTGTATGGATGAAAGTTTCTTTACAATAATGATTAAAAATGCCGAAGCATTTTGACTATTATATAATGAATTATACTGACAAGGGAAGGGCACGACTAAGGAAATTTATTTGGGGACGAGACTTTGTGTAATAGTAGTACTCCTTTAGGGTGTTCAACCCTGAATGTATTAAGGCCGAATGGCCAGTCAATTCGGAGAAAATAGCCTTCGAAATTCATACTTAGCTTTTATATAATTAAGTTTTGATGCAGTGGCTTAAGTGATAGTGTACCTGACTACCACGCGGGTGGCCAAGGTTCGAGACGCACGATCAGCTTTTTTATTTTTTAAATTCATTTAAATATTTTTACAATTAAATAAATTTATTTAGGAGGAGTATTACACTATTACACAAAGTCTCGTCCCCAAATGAATTTCATTAGTCGTGCCTTCCCCTAGTGAGATTAAGTACGCATAAAATACACACACTGATAAATAAATATGAAATTTTTACAATTTTAGGCTAGTAATTTGAACAGGGTGCTTTTTTTAGAGGTATAGAACTTTAAATTGCAATAAAACAACGATGTATTATTCAATTGACATGATTTTTTTTTATTCGAAAGATAATCTTGTGGCATTACATTTTAAATATGATTTTTGGCATAGGATTGCAACGGCTGGCTCGGATGTAGTCCAATCTGGACGTCCAATTTTCGATGACTTTTTCCAACATTTGCGGCCGTATATCGGCAATAACACGGCGACTGTTGTCTTCCAAATGGTCAAGCGTTTGTGGCTTATCCGCATAGACCAATGACTTTACATAGCCCCACAGAAAATAGTCTAGCGGTGTTAAATAACAAGATCTTGGAGGCCAATTCACAGGTCCAAAACGTGAAATTAGGCGGTCACCAAACGTGTCTTTCAATAAATCGATTGTGGCACGAGCCGTGTGACATGTTGCGCCGTCTTGTTGGAACCACAGCTCCTGGACATCATGGTTGTTCAATTCAGGAATGAAAAAGTTAGTAATCATGGCTCTATACCGATCACCATTGACTGTAACGTTGCGGCCATCATTGTTTTTGAAGAAGGATTCCACCAGCCCATAAAGCGCATCAAACAGTCAGTTTTTCTGGATGTAACGGTGTTTCGACATACACTTGTGGGTTAGCTTCACTCCAAATGCGGCAGTTTTGTTTGTTGACGTAGCCATTCAACCAGAAGTGCGCTTCATCGCTAAACAAAATTCGCTTATGTAAATCGGGAACAATGGCAATCTCGTTTTGGGCCCATTCGACGAATGTTCAAACGATTCAAAAAATTAAAAATTTCCTGCATGTTTTACTTTTACCATATACCGAAGATGGTTCTGCTCTTTTAAAAACAAACTATCAATCGCTTCCCATGATTTTGAGTGGTGATTTCAACGTTGCAATTTAAAATTCTATACCTCTCAAAAAACACCTTTTACAACCCTTTAAATTCATTAGATAGGTCATTTGTATTAAATAAACAGTATATCGATCCATTTAGAAATCTTATTTTCTCATGCTCATCTCTATTTTTAAATATTTTTGAAGCTCTCGTTTTTATACCCGGCATATGTCCGACACTCGTAAATTTCGATCTTATTTTTTGTTAAAAGTGCGCATAATTTACGGTATATAAACTGAGAAAAAGGTTCGGTTGCTTTAATGGTCGAATAAGTGTCTGAATAGCATGGAGATAACTTAGAGGTATTTGGATGTTATGGCGTGATATATATATATATATATATATATATATATATATATATATATATATATATATATATATATATATATATATATAAGAAATATGTATTATTTATCAAAAACAAGAAATAATAGATAAAGAACATAACAAGAAATTACGTAATAAAAATATGAAAGCTGAACATGAAGAACAAAATTATAGAGAAATAAAAGAACTACAAAAAAGAAGAACCTAGCTAGTCAGAAAGCAATTTATATATATATATATATATATATATATATATATATATATATATATATATATATATATATATATATATATAAGAATCAAGTGTCACGAAACATATTTATTTCTACAGTTAAAGATATTACTAATGAGTTGAGCAAGCTGCACGCAGGGCAACTGTTGTTATTGTAGCAGGTAAAATTCTTACATGATGTCCATGTGCCTCTGTAAAAGAAATGAGATATGATCTTTTTCACTGTCGCACAAATTATTGGTGATCTGCTTTAAAACTAAATCGAAAATTCTGACTGAATATTATAGTATTAGTGGTTATCTGCAACTTGAATGCCTCCAATCCTCCTGATATCAGTTTTGGGAGGTTGAAGACAGCATTTTTAAAGAAATATGTCATAAAAATCTTACCTAGTTTCATAAATTAGTATTAAAAATCGAAAATATACTTAAAAACCCAGTGTTATGTCATTTTCAATTTGAAATTTAAATCTTATATGTAGTTATTCAGAAACTTTCCATTCAACTTTTTAAATAAAAAAATAACATAATAAATGATTAAATATTTTTGTTATTCGATACACAAAAAAGTCATTGATTACTTCCACAATATATTAATCTATCCCTTTTTAAATCTTTCGAAATTATTTCATTTCCAGAAAAATGGTTGCATTCATTTCCCTCCACAAATTGTACCTTCTCCCATTATATCACTATTCAATCATGTGCATTAATATAATTATCTTCCTTTTTTTCAAAGAAGAGGCTCAATAGTTCTCTGCCTACTAAAACGATGATAAAAACTCCTTTCAATTAATTACTTTTCAATTAACTTTAAACGCTTTTCATTAATTGATTCAGGTAAGAAAAGATTACAGTAAAAGGCAACCCTAATAGCAGCAATTTCTTGGATACTGAAGTTTTTTTAGGGTGAATGAAATAGGCCGTATTGCAGCAATGTTAATGCGATATAGGTGTGAATTTATCATGCTTGACTAGGGATCTACTATCACGCGAATTCGCAATCTTCTTTCTGTTATGTTTATCACACAATTTGTTTCATCATTCTTTCGAATTCTCGATTCCAAATACTTGTAATGATGGAAGGAAGATGAGTTATACACATAATTTATGAGGTTTTTATGAAGATAAATGTTGCAAGAAAAGTTTGTTCCCTTTTTACCTCAAATCTAATGAATAGGAATAATTTCCGGAGTCTATAAATAAAGTTAAATAGTAATTTAAAGGGAATGTAAAAGAAATTCTCTGAATGGGCTTTAATTCAGTATCACAAATAGTGGATTAAGTAATATTCGTTGACCTAAAATGAGGGACTGTTAACCAATGAATAAAGGGATGCTAGGGGCGCCAAAGATTATGGTTTTAAAATCATTTGTAAGATCCGGCTTGGGGTCCGAGCCGTAATATTTTTCGCTACGCCACTGCTGTTTAGGTATCCGGCTACCCTAAAATCATGATTTTTATCAAATATTAACAAATTATTTTTATGATTTTATTTTATAAGCCATCTTATTAGCTTAATAACAATACCAAGTTTTTTTATTTTCCCTCTACAAGAACAAAAACTACAAGCGTTTTAGTAAAAGCAGATGCCATAACTTTACACAAGATGTCAAACTTTAAAACACGTTTAACTCGACATGTGTTTTTTTTTGTGAAAAACTCAAACGGGGACAACGATTGCTCTAAAAGTTTTAAAAATAATTGGCTGAAACTTTTTGCTTATGTTCTGAATAACAGTAGAAGTGTTTTTACCTTCAGGTTTATCAATTACTGTTTTATGTCAAAATTTACAGATCTTTATGTGAATATAATCACTGTTTTTTAAAGCAATTACATATAATAGCTATGATAAAGTGCTCTAGTTTTTGTAAAAATTAAAATATCTCTTATCCTGAAGGTCACTTCAAACATAAATAACAAAGTAACACATCAAAATTGAAAAATTGAGAATTTGTTCATAAAATATTTGTACAGAGCGGGCCCCGTTTATGTAAATTTTTGTACATTTTTACTAGTTTTTTCCCATTTTAATAATAATAAATGTTTTTTCTTTTTTCAATTTTAGGATTTTTTCCTTAAAATATACTAAATAAATATAAAAATCACAAAAAATTCCCATATCTCTATTTTTCAAAAAACAGTTGTCGCAAGTAGTCGGATACCTTAATTCTTTATAAAAGCGGTAACATCTAATCTTCGATCGCATAGTACAACTTGCTTCACGAAGGCAACAAATGCTTCACGATGGCGTAAAGCTGTTTTTAATGAAAATTAAGTAGTCGGCTTGTGTGTTGCAAAAACTGGCTACTTTTTTAAAGAAATGCGTATAATGTCCTGCAGTCTTTCTTACTTAACCCTTGGTCTATATGTAGGATGTTTTTGACCCTCTAAATGTGTGGCCGAGTTATTCGGACTGCCGGGTTATCAAGTGTCCAGTTTTCGGGATTCTACTTCATTGATTTTCAAATTCTTTCTTTTGAGTCTATGTTCTTTAGGAAGGATGCAAAATATAAATGAAACATCCCTGCTGCTAAATTTGAATTAGCTTCATGCAGAATCTTTAACAGTTCTATTCCATTTCTTTTCATAACTTTTTATATCACATAACAAAATTTACAATTTCTTTGCAAATCTAATTTTTGATTATTTTTCTTAAGTTAGTTGATTTGAATGGAACAAAAATACATTCTGAACTGCAAAAGAAAACGTTAAGAAAGTTTGAAAGGAATGAAAGATCGCAAAATTTACAAAGAACTTCTCAGTACTATATAATACCGCGAAGGAGACTACCCAGAAAATTAAATGACATGCATCTTTTTGAAACTTTGCCCAATCTTTAATCAAAAGATGTTCATGGAAAAAATAATAAAAAAGTGCATAAAAAAACATGGAAAATTAATTTAAATACCAAGATGAAAAATATAGAATTTTCTCTCAGTGGAAATTCATATTTTTATCGAAACTTTTGTAAAAGACATTCTAAACTGCATTACTTCTTCCATCACAGTATTTTACATCAATAAATATAATAGAATTCCTTTTTCGTTATAGTCGTGCTTTCATTTTGCAGAGATGTAACTTTATGACACCGTACTCTAAGATTTTTTTTTGTTGGAAAATTTATGTTTTCGTCTTAAAATTGTTGATTCTTTCTCTGTCTTTTTATGAGTAAATAGAATTAGCATAAGAAATCTTGTATATTAATGTTAACTCTTGTTGGAAAAATATTCACACAATCGGACAATTAAAACATTTTAACGAAAAAAGACACTTTAAATATTTTAGGATAATTTTGCAAAAGCACCATTTCTTCGACAAGGTAACACCTTGATATTTCCTTAAATTAAAATTCATATAATAGTAATTAAAATTAAAAGTAAGAATATTTTTTTCCTTTAACGAACTTAAAAGGAAACATTAATTTATACTAAAAAGTACACATAATATTAACTTGAGTTAAATTATTGGACATTAATTTACATATTATTATAGACACCAATTAGATATAAAAGTAAATTACGTAAAAATTTACCATTTGAACCGTCATGGCTCTCTGCTTAGCATTTTAAGTTATTAGACATAAAGAAATCGTTTAACAAAAAAATTTAAAAAAGTTATTACTAAATTGTAGTAAAAATCTAAAGCTATTTTCTTACAGAGAACTTAAAGAATTGATTCCTATAATTATTTTATTATAAATATAAGAATGTTTGTACTGACTAAAATTTTATGTACCATTCTTGTACTCAAAATGAGAGAATTATGATCTTACCTTACCTTTTAGAACGGAAAATCAAGTTCTTATTATACCTCTATAAAAAGAAAATATATATTTGATTTCTTAATATTTATCTCATCTTTTACCCTTAATCTTTTCAAACAAATATTTTCTGTGTTTTTAACAAGTTATTTTAAGCTAGTTAAACGTTATTTTCGTTCCTGAAACCAACAATTTTTTAGTTTTTATTTCTTTTCGACATTTTTTTTTTGCTGATATTTAAAAAAAAATCCAAATTCCACTCTATTAGTGTCTTGATTAAAGGAGAAAAGTTTTCGCGAAATAAGATCATCCTGATTGGTTGTTTCTGAGATTGCGGATAAAACAGAAATCGTAACAAGTCAAACATTTCTTACTTTTTATTTTTTGAAGTGAGCAGCTGGTTTCAAAACAATCTAATGGCACAAAAATATCCAACATTTTCTTTTTATTATATTAGATAAAAAATAAAATACTATGGGGCTGTATAAATGAGGTAACGAAAAGAAAATTCATATATTAAGTAAAATTTACCAATTAAAGTTTTTGTGTAGGACTAATGAGTATGTTTTTAGTTATTTTTTTTTGCTTACTCATTTGCTTTGTAGCAGGTTCTCAACGCGTTTTCAACTAACCTCTAGGGAAATCCATGCTTTAATGAGTGCTTGGTTTGAGAATCTCGTCTTACGAAGGAACTGCGATGTATGCAAATTTGGGTTGCTATTTAAAGATGTCTTAAGTTTGAGAGAGAGAGTCTTTTACTAACGTCGCACTATATGTACAGTCGAACCCCGATTTAACGAACACTTATTTAGCGAATTTCGCGATTTAACGAATTTTTCTTTTTCCCGATTAAAATGAGGGCAAAGTACTCCTATTCAACAAATAACAAAACCTGAATTAAATAATTATTTCAGCAACTGGAAATTTTTTTTTATTAGTTTGTATTAGAAAAAAAATTGTATTTTTTTTCAAATTACTCATATTTTTAATCCGGGGCAGTAAAGGATTTTTCTTGTAAGCAGCAAATTTGAACGGGTAATGGTTTAAAGGCCATATTAGACTTAACAAGTGTAGATGGGACAGGAAATTCTTTTCTTATCTCATCCCAATTCACAACGCAGTTTTAACCCTTTATCTACCATCTTATAAGTACCACTCACTTTAATGTTACATAAAATAACCATTTTTACGAATATTTTGACGATACTTAGCAGGAATATTCTTTGAAATCCACTCTTCCAAGATATATGTCAGCATGGTTCTATAATGAGTACTTGTGCGAAGAAGATGAATAGTTTTATATCAGAAATTGCGTTTTTAGCTGACGGCGTTTTCAGAGGATTGTGGAGATTACCATTTTTGTCCCGAAAAAGAAGTTAATGTCAAAATTTAAGTGTCATATTTTTTTGTATGTTAATGAAGACATTAGAAAACGATTTGACTATTTATTTTAAGTGAACAGTGTATATAATTAATTTTACAGTTGAATATCTTTAATTGATTAATTAGCTCTAACGGATTAGATTTCCCAAAGTTGAGTGGTTTGTTTATGTACATCCCTTAATTTTGAGTGTAGTAAGTCAAAAAAAAATTGCGTAAAAAAACTGCAATAAATCTTAATGCGGTAGATGAAGGGTTGAAATGTTAGCGACTATGGTACATTTGACGACGGACTGTTCATGTGTGTCACTCAATTTTAGGAAATTGTTGATTTGTCGGAGCCAATGAATAGCGATTTTAATGCAGAGAATAGTAACAATGGAAATAAAACATACTTCTCTATTCGCAACAGGATATAAATCATGCAGCATTGACTTTCCCGCATAGTGTCGAAAAAGGACTCGTTCGAGTCAGAAATCAAAAATATTTTCAAACATCTATTAGTCAATCTTTTAACATTTCCAATACACTGGTGCGTAATAATTCACTTACAGCATTTTTAGCTATCAAATATAACATTTTATCTGCGGCATTATGATTTACAGCAGTTTTTTTTTTCATGCAATACATTTTTTAAATCACTACATTGAAAATTAAGGAACATACATAAACAAAACACTCAACTTTGGGAAAATCAATCCAATAGAGCAAATTAATTAATTAAAGATATTCAACTGTAAAATTAATTATATAGACTGTTCACAAAATAAAATTCTTGAGGTTTTACAATGGCTCTTGATTTGATTCCTTATTTCATTAAAACAAAAACCACCTCGTTTCAGCGTAACTACATTAAGTTTTTTTTTTTTTATTTCTGAGAAAACTCTAATTTAAAATTACATACAACTTTCATCGATTTTATTAAAAATATCACTTAAAATTAATAGTTTTAGAGTCCAAGCTAAATTTTCCGTTAGGGAGAGAAATGTCATACCCCCGAAAATTTTAAATCTGTGTATGTTATCAGTAAACTTTCTCATTAATTTCTTAAATACTAGTAATACTATTTTTTGAACGTTGATTAAAAATTTTTTAATTTAATTTTAAGGTCATTGTACGTTATTTTTAGAAATACCATTTCTTACTGATCATTTTAAAATAAAAATCATAGGTTTAAAGGAAATCGCATTTACTTAAATTTGCTTTAAGGTACAGTTGAACCTGTGTTTGTGCGGTAGATAGGGACCGCATAAAAAAAACGCACAAAAAAAATTCAAAAAGTCACATTTATAAAATATGTCAATTATTTACGAAATTTATGTAAGAATACTTCCATAACCAAATAAAAATAATTAAATATTACACATGGAAACATTTTAAAGACATACAGCTTTTCATTGTATACATGGATAAGTTTTCAAAATTCACGTACATCATTCATTGAAACCCAAAGCCTTGTAATGAATAAGTTCAAAATCGCTTTCGTCACTTGAAGGTACAATTTCAATTGATTTACTTTTTGGCAACATGAAGTAAGAGATAAGTTAAGATGGGCAGGACTCTAGGCGCCCAAGGTCTGATTTACGCTAAATACGTATTTACCCAATTTATGACATATTAAAGGCAAAACCTGACTTTCAGGGGTTGGGGAAGTCCTAACATTTTCCGTTACACCACTGGTAAATAGATAGAAAACATTACAGTGGAGCCAAAGCCATTGAGTCCTGTCACGGGAGGGGGATTTTAGGGGTCCAAGACTTTACTAACGCTATATATATATATATAAATACCTATTTACCCAATTTAAAAAATATTAAAGGCGAAACCTGACTTTCAGGAGGAAGGGGTCCTAACATTCTTCGTTATGCCACTAGTAAATAGATAAAAAACATTACAGTGGTGCCAAAGCCATTGAAATTCATACACCGCTTAACAAAATATCGCACATAAAAAATCACACAAAAAGAAAATCGCTCAAATAAAATCGCACAAAAAGGGGATCGCATAAAAAAAGACCGCACAAAAACAGGTTCGACTGTATCTAGATGTAAGCTTAAGAAAATAACATCTATGGTGTGTGTGTGTGTTACAAAATGGCATATTTTAAAATGTTAAAAAGTTAAGGTTTATATTTTAAATATAGATGTTTTACTTGCTATATTAAGTGTTTTTTCAATCTAAAAACATATAAATATAAGGATTATTTTATGCAAAATTCAAAATAAATGAATTCTTGAATAAATGTACTTAAGAGGACTTGGTACCCTAAAAATCACAAACTTATCGTTTTTTTATTTTCATTTATTCTTATTCTTTGCATTATTATCTTTCGATTGATATATCACTTGTGCATATCGGAAAGATAGAAGTTGAATAAAACTTCATTTGAAAACAAATTAGGCAATTCAGCCACTCCCCCTTTTTAGAAAAAAAAGCTAAAAAATGCGTTATGATAAAAAAATCTATATTATAAATAGAAATAATAACTATAAAAAAGAATGTGTAGTATTAAAAGCAGAATATTTCCGAGGCAATACAATAATGTAATTTTTCTTCCTTGTGAAATGTGTGCATGTAAAATTTTTAATATAAGGCATTTTATATTAATAATTTTATAATTTCAGTTCTTCTTCCTGATATATTTTTCATACAAATGTAAGACTTTAATATTATAATAAGAAAAACAGCTAAAATTTCTGTCGTGACAGAAAAAAAATTTTTAAAAGTTTTTCTTGAGTTTTCTTGTGCAATTAGTACTCTCTAAAAGTTGATCATTTATAAAAATGTGTGGGTTGAAAACATATGAAAATGCAGTTATTTTAAAGAAAAACGTATAAGTAATATCTTAAAGTGGTATTTTAAGTTTAATTAAGCTTATAATAATTATTTTTTCAGAATTATAAACTTTAAAGTGATTTTTCTCAGTTTGTGTTTTTCGAAACCTTAGTGCATTCAAAATGCTACTCCTTCGACAATTATTTACCAATCACTTCAATTTTTTTCCTGTGTGTTAAAAATAAAGCATGTAATAAAATTAGGGATCTTTTTTGCTATAAACTGAATATATTTTTTAAAAAAAATAAAATGTAAGACATGTTGGCTTTTTCGTTGATTTTTAGCCTGTATATCAACATTTTATTGTTTTTCTCGAAAACGAATGAAGTTATTCTAAAATCGATCCCTAAAGTTGTTAAGAACATCCATAAGAATATTATAAAAAAATTTCAGGTCAAAAAATTAATTTTTACAAAAGGAGTAGGATTTTAAAATTTTCCCAATTTTCTTCAAAAAATTTAAATTTTTAAAATTGTGTGAATACTATATGAAAATTTTCATCTGGTAACATTTTCTTGAATAGAAACATTGTATAAAATGTTAAAATATAATTTTTAAATACGTAAATAAAGAAGTTTGCTCAAAGGGTGCCAAGTCCCCTTAAGAAAAACATTTTAAATTGTGTTTCTTAGAAAAGTAATTCAAATATATAAAAAAATGCGAAACATTTACCTTGAAAAATGTGAATTTTCATGCAAAATCCAAATGCAGTTTTTAGGAGTAATACTGTTACAGAGAGAGCCAATATAGTTTTTCTTTCTACAACTGATTGCATGAATATTTTACAAAAGCTATAAAGTGAGATCTTACACGTAGAGATATAATAATAAAGGGGAATAATATTTCTTTTTAAAAAATGAATTTTCAGGAGAAATATATTTGAAAATTAAAAACTTACATATCTTAAATGAAAGAAAACTTAAAAATAATGAATAAAGTTTCTCAAAGCATTACTTTCTCTTTATTTCGATTTATATATGAATGAAAAAATCATTTTATACTGGTGATATTTTTTAAAGAAGGTGTTTTCCAAGAGAAGATTCCTAAATATTTTTGTTCTATAAAGGAAATAGTTCTAAGATATTTTTATGAACATTTCTGAAAAGGAACTAGTTCTTAGATATTTTTTTAATGAACATTTCCATTTTGAATGTTCCTCTATATTTGGCAATTTGTATTTTCTTCTTAAACGTAAGATAAAATAAAAAAAAGTAGTGTTTATATAGATAAAATGTCATCTCAGACAGCGTTATAGAATGTCAAGTTATTAATACGTTTCTGAAATCGAAAGTAAAATTTTTATATACCTTTGAAAAGGATTTTTTTTTATTGAATCAATTTTGAATTGCTAATGTTCATTGGACCAAAAATTGTACCTTTTCAGGGTCTTTATAAGAGATGGAAATTATTACGAAAATATGTTTTGAATATGAACGTAAAAAAATTAACACTTTTATTTTAAATCCATCTCTTTTGAACACATCTCGTTTCATATTAACAAAATTTTCTTCTTACTTTCTCTTTCTGGAAAAATAATTTCTTAGACAGGATGTCATTTGGTTCTCACATTTTAATAGATATGAATAAAAGTTTCTTATTTATGTTCAATCTGAGAAAAGAAAATTCGTGTTATATTAAATATATTGATGCAATGTTAACCTATATATTCATATATACTCATGTCCGAAATTAGGGTCACAAATATGTGTTTTATCATAGTTTTAAAATGCTTTAAGAAAACCTGATAAAATTTATATTTTATGTATTTTAAGGGATGGGTAGTACAATATCAACCTTCGGTATAGGAAAAGATGTTGTTTAGCGTTAGTTTTTGCGGAAGTATTAAATTGAGACTTTTCAAGCATATGAGAATTTTACCTCCAGTTTTCTGAATATTGCATTAAAACAAACAAGTTAGTCTGTTAGCAGTGAGAATAAATTCTAATAATCGTTTAGATGATTCCTTGAGATGGAGAGCCATTGACAGGCTTGAAGCTGGCCAGTCTGAAGCGGAGGTGGCTTGTTGGGCACAAGTGGCCCGAAAGTGTTCTCCCGATTATGGAATTTCCAAATAAGTGATACTGTCACCAGAAAGGTGGGCCATGGTTGAAAGAGAGAGCATCATTTTTGCGGTATCGTCACTGGTAAATCATGAGTTCGAGCGTAATGTCACTGAAATCAAACTGTGTAGAGTGCTGATGCACGTTAAGTCTGGCATAGGCTCAAAACCCTAGCTTTGGAGTTCGGAGTAAAATGTGCCAACTCAGACATGCCAGATCGTCACTTGCCCTTGGTTTAAAATTACTTGGATCGCCAATAGTCCTCGTGTTGGCTTATAGTGCGACGTTAAGAGGATTTACCCATGTAATGACCTGTTTTTAAGCACTTTTAGGAATTTTTTTTTTTGTTGTCCAGGAGCTTTACGTTTTTATCATTTATTTATTTGTATCTTAAAATAATGCGCATAAATGTGTTTAGCCAAAAATATCCAATAGAAGGTGAGTTATAGCAAGCACTCTGAACACACCCGCCTCGAAAAAATGGATGCTCACTTCCTCCACGATTCCAGCTGATTGGCTTATCTAAAATAAAGAAAATTAACAGTGTTTTAATTTATAAGCGTAAATGCACCGAATTAACTATACTCAATTGAAAATATCAAAAATTGGATTTTTGGTAGACCTCTGAAGAAAAGGTTTCGAAATTCTTGAGTTTCTTTGTTATGAGTTTGTTATAAAAATTAGAAATATTTTGAATCTTGGAATGATCGTAGTTCATTTGGTGCGTGTATTTAAGCTGAGTCTACCGTATAAATCTGAAGTCATTCGGTCAAACTGTTCTTGAGATATGATAGAGGAAAGTTTGAAAAACACAATTTTGAGAAAAACGCGATTAAAATTTCAAGTCCAATCAAAACAATGGAAATCTTAACTCAACTCTACGAACAGCTGCTCTTCTAACATCTGCTTCTTTATAAAGATTTCAAATTTAAAAAAAAAATCTCTTAACTACTGTATTCTAGACATGTTAAGGAAGCAATTTATGAAAAAAAAAAAATTTTTTTTTTATTTTTTGAACTCATCACATTGGTGAACCCCTTTAATACACATTTACTCCCTTGCAATACACTATTAAAATTGGAAGCATTAATGAAGTTTATAATTCATACATATTCCAAAGCAGCCTAATGTATATCAAAGGGAATGAAATCAACATTCTATAATCGTATTTGTTTAAATTCTTTGCAAGAATTATAAACGAATTTAAAAAATTGCAATCTCAATTACTATCAATAAAATAGGATTAAAATAATATTTTCCAATTATTTATTTCTAATTTGGAATTTGTGTGTATGTGACTTAATGAGCATTTTAAATTAATTTTCAATGTAGAAACAGTATGCCCCTGTATTTATATTAATTATATTAAAGTGCTTTTTTATGAGCTTTGATAGAATATATTTCGGAAGAAAATTTTATGTGTAGCATATTAATGAAAAATGAAAATTTCTTTGGTATCAAAGCTATTGAAAAACAAGTAAAAAAATTAATATATTTAAAAAAAAGTCTTCAATAACACAATTATGAAAACTTTACTATATATAATCTCTTTGATCTTCAAAGTAAATATATTGTAAATTTAAATGGGTTTTATTGTCAATTTTATTCCATATATTTTTCTTTTAAGCCATGATCAAATAAATACAATGACTGATAGAAGTTTGAAAAGTTATTTTCAATTTCAGTAGCTTGTTTTTATTCTTTTATAAGAGGTCAAAATTATCTTTTACATAAGTCAAATAAAAAGGTACTGGCTATAAGTCTTGAAAAAAATTAAGTTTCCGAACATTTCGTAGTTTTATAATTACTCTCTACAAAGTTGTTCTTAACAATACCCGCTTCAAAAAACTGCCACTTCCATTTAAAAAGTGAATGTTCTGAAACTTAACCTGAGTTTTAAATTTATATTCAAAAAATTATTTTTCCTATTATTTTATTCAAAATAATATGAAATTCCTTTAAAGTACAAATTTAAAAAAGAAATAAGCTATTTCTTAGAATTTTAAGGCTCTTGAATTATTGAAATTCAGTCAAACTTCATTCAATTTCTTGAATTGTTTCAAGAATAGTTCTAATAACCGCATTGAATTTACGAATTGCTTTAGGTACTAATAATGCAAGGCAATAAGTTCTACTAAATGATATAAATGAAATTAATAACCATTTTTAGGAAAATAATATGAAATTGAGAAATCATATTTAAAAATATGCTCTAAATATTTGTTTTCTACATTTAAAGTACAATATGATTAATAAAAATTATCTTATATTTTTATATATAAAAAATTTACTTTCTATTTTAAAAAAACTTTTTTTGTAATCTAACGTACACATCTTTCAACTTCGAAAAAAAATATTTAGTTCTGGCAAATGATAAATTTTGTCACAACTAAAATGGCTCATTATTTCTAGCTTTTAAATCTTGTTTAAAATCCTAATTATGCTGGTATCTAAAAACATACTTGAACACCAGTAGTTATAATTATTGTCCTCTATGGTATAATAATTATTTTCTTTAATTTATTTGAACCGTATCCTCTAAAAAGAGTTACGTATTTTATAAACCTAGTTTAAATCAAGAATAGAGAAAAAGAAATATCACTTTTAAAAAGAAACAAAAAAGAAAATATCAAAGAAGAAACAAATTATTTATTTATAAAAAGAAATTTCTTTAACAACCGAAAGGATTATCGGAATCTAAAATACTTTTTATTCTTCTAAGTAAAATTTTCAAAAATAGTGTTATATATATATATAAGTTTTCATTAATAATTCAACATACTATTTTTACAAATTAAAGATTCTATCTAAAGAAAATTTTTAAGAATACCACAGCTTCTTGTAGAACAATTTGTATTGCCATTGGATAGATAGAGAACTGTTGTTAAAGTTTTGGAAGATCTCGCCCATCACAACTTGTCATTTTCAAAACATATTCTGTTCTTGGTTGGCTCTTTATTATATAAATGAGTTTTCGAATAGGTTTCTTGTAACAAATAGAGAAGCCAGCTTAATTCTAAGATATTAACCCGCACTCCGCTTTTTATAGACTAACTTGGCAGAAATAATGACAAAAATGGGACTTCTTAGAATATATACAAGATAATGAGAATATTTGGTAGACTAAGTTTCGAAACTGAATTTTAATATACCCAAAAGACTCGTATTTCATTCGCTTTATACATAATTTATTGCGGTAAACGGCTGAAATGTGAGGAATATAGAACTTAGAAAAAGAGATAATTAAAAAAAAACATATATGTATTTTACAACTGGTTTTTCAAAGAATTTATATTATGCCGTGTACTATGTATGTATATAAATATACGTAACAAAAATGAATTTTACAGCGTTTTTTTTTAACCTTTTAGTGCAATCCAAACATTTTTATATATTGTATATGCCATGTTCTTTGTAATTTATATATATATATATATATATATATATATATATATATATATATATATATATATTTCTCGTCTTTTGTGTATTGAATAATTTCGAAAATAATCCCTTTTTTTTTGTTCCTATGTTTTGCATGAAAATTTTGAAACTAATGAATTTGAGTTCTTTAATTTTAATTACTAAATATTACATTTGTTAAAAATAAATTATAACGAGTTTTCTTTTACTTTGTTATTATTACTTCAGATAAAATAAAACTGTTAATTTGCATTGCAATGTTTTTCCCTTCATACACGTAAAATTATACAAAAGCAAGAACTGTTCGTCTTTCTCGAAACAAAATTCATCTAATAGAAGTTTAGAATTTGTTATTTCTTTTTTTATTTGTCTTACTCAGTAGCGCAACCTTAAAGGTCAACAACGGTCAAAAACTTTTAAAGGTCATCTTTCTTTGATTCCGTTGCGTTTTGTTTGATACTTGTAGCTATACTTAAATATGTTAATATTCCTTGCTTTATTGATAAATAATGAGGCTTTATAAGCTACTGCTAACGACAGCGTACAACTAACCCTTTGCTGCGATAAATTTCGTGTTCCTCGATCTGACTACGTCAGACAGGTGGTATTAGCAACAACAATGCATTTGACTTCGGTGGCTTAGAAGAAGCGTGTCCACTACATAAGCACAATATTGTGGGTTCAACCCCGGATGGAATCGATAGATTTTCTGGATGCGAAAATCGTAGGAATGCATGTCGTATGATTATGTTGCATGTAAAAGAGATCCCTTGAGTATCAATTTGTCTCCTGTACTCTTGGAGAGCTTGGATTATACGAAATCAATTCAAGCGTCCAAATTTGATAACGAGGCCGTCGCTAGATGGCTCTCCATCACGAAATGGCTCTCACATTTGGGGACTTACTGTGTCTACAAAAGGTTAAGTTGATGAAAATGCAGCCAGATATATAATATTCGCCAGATCTCAATCCTTCCAATCCCACGACTCAAACTCGCTTTGAAATGAAAGAAATTTGACGATATTCCTGACATTCAACGAAACATGACGAGGCCTTTAAACTCCATCCCAAAAGAAGACTTCTTGCAAAGTTTCCAGGACATATATAGCAGATCTCAGTGGTGCATAGTTATGGGAGGTGACTATTTCTAAGTACAGTTCGTTAACTTTCGTTAATATTTCATTTACGTTAATGTTACAGAGCTATTCACCGAACTCTATTGTCAGAGGTTGTATTTTCCTGTTTTGATCAAAACTTGCATTTAAATATATTTTTCAGGTAATAATATTCTTAAAACAATTTTATGCGTATATTCTAATTCATATTACACTAAATATCAAAATTTATTCCTTTATACTGCTTTTCAAAATCACGGGGGCTCCGTACGTATTTGCTTTAAAATTAACTTAACAACTGCTTCAACTACATATCAATTGGAATCAGTAATAAGAGCTCTAAATCTAACTCAAGTAAATTATTGTAAATATTTATTCATTTGTAGGCAAACTACTTTTTAAAGAATATACAATCCCGAAAACAAAAAGGCAAAATATTTATTCTAAAACTAATATTAAATCTGGCTTTGCATGCTTATTTATTAAAAATAACGGGACCTTTCTTCTACTACTTCTCTTAAATTACGTACGTAAAAGTGTATGCTTACTTAACATAATTGAAATCCCACTTTCTATGCAACAAACCGTGGCTTTAGCGAGGAGTTAAGCAATGTATTTTTTCACTCACACGGCTGAACAATAAATTTAGGTGTTTTTCATGGATTAAAAAGAGTTAAAACGTACTTCTTCCCATGCCATTAATTACTAGTAGCTCGAAAGCCTTTAACTTATAGGATTAGCTTGTGCTTGTTAAATTAGTCTTGTTTTTACAAACAAAGCATATTTCGCTTTGTCTAATTATCCGCATCAGTTAACAAAATTCGTGCAGCCATAAAATGAAAAGGAAACGATATGTTCTCGATTACTTTGGAATGAAGTACTATTAACTCTACCTAATTACTATTAATTCTTCTAAGTGGAATTTTTCTGCAAAATTTAGTAGTTTTTTTAACGAAGTACTGCTGTCAATAATACTAGTATCGATACTAATATCAATTAAGAGTGATAGGCTATCAATCTTAATTGAAATTTGAATCTCTGAATAAAATATATTTCCCTTAAAATTAACTATAGATTAAACGAAATCATTATGATCATGATAATTTATTTCTTTAATTTTGTGTACGAAGTACTGTACTGCATATTTTTAAGGTATTAAAAAGAGCTGGAGGTTATTTTTAAATTTTTGTGGTACTTGTTTTTTTTATATAAAGTATAGAAAAATTAAAAATAATTCGTGGTTTGGTTTAAGTACACATTTTATTTTACTCATGAAAAGTTAAAACATGTCCGATTTACAAAAATTACAAATTATACTAATATGATGCTCTTATCTTGTACAATTACTGTGAACTATATACAAATCACCTGTTGTCATAAGAAAAAGATGTGTATATGCTTCCTTTTTTTTTTAAAACTCAATCACCATCCGATAGTGAGGCTTTAATCATCACTCCCTCCACTAACAGTAGGGGGAGGTCGCTGACCAAAAGGGGCAAAAGGGATGAGAGTGGTTTGGAAGGGAGAGAACGATTTGTGCGTAGTGTGAAACCACACGCTTTTTGAGTACATGGTGGGGCGTGGGAACTTCCTGTTTTGAAAGTACAATAACACGTTTTACATGTTTTCTTTGACTTCATTGCTATTTTCCGCCTACCATACAACGTTGGAACTTTGAATTTGCACAGTTTTAAACACAACGTTTGTTAAATATCGCCCTCCATTATCAATACACTGATGTAGACGATTTCAAAAACTCTGAGGCACCTTTTCAAGTATATCGACCCAAATATTGTCAATTTCGGCTCGGATGTTGTATCTTAGGTCTTCGAATGTCTTGGTGTGATCTTTGTAAACCAGGGACTTGAGATTAGTTCACAGGAAGTAATCAAGAGGGAATAAATCAGGTGAACACGCAGGCCAGATTACGTCTCCCCGCAGGGAGATCATTCATTTGGGGAAGGCTGCTCTTAAAATACCCATGGAACCCCTGGAAGTAAGAACTGTGGCCCCAACTTGTTGTAACCACACGTTGTCGAGATCCCTTTCTTGGAGAGTGAGTAAGAAGAGTTGTTGGATCATTATCATATACCAGTCTGAATTGATTCACGAACTCGTTTTACAGTTTCAGGTGTTCTAACAGTCTTCGAAGGCTCTTCCCTTCCTTTGGAAACATTCCCCGTTGCTCTGAAGGCATCCACCCATATAAAATATATTTCCAATCAGGAACATGACGTCATGGAGGAATGTCGAAGAAACGACGTTGCACTGCAATCTCTGACCTACCATTAGAGAAATACGCCTCCACCGCAAAAGCACGCTGCTGCCTCGACCACAACATATTTGAAACTGAGACGAGAGGAAACACAAATATATCCCACTTCCACTTCTACTGAACCCTTCCCTAAGGACATCACTGCAACATATTCAAAAGCACCCACTCTTTATAACCGCATTACAATATATGAGAAATAAAGTTATATAGTCCTCTGAGAAGTTGCTCTACTTAAGTGTCTTGTAGATGTACTTTACAGTAGAATATCCTCTTGCGACTGTTAAAAGTTACACAACATCCATCCAAATAAAATTTTCTTTATACATATAACCTATGTTATTTTTCTAGACTTTGAAATTTCTAAATGCAATTCAAATTAAATACAAAATTTAGTTCAAATTTGTATTAATTTTATTAAAGTAAAAAACCAGTAATATTTTTATCAAGTTTTGTAATATAACCTTGGTTCTCAAAATTTTCTATATAACTTAATTTCGTACCTAAAAGTTAAATAGTTAAAATTTTCAGCACACGAAAATGAAACTATCAAAATAAGATTTCAAAATTTCTTACATGTGAATGCATGCGTATGACTATTACAATTTTTCTATATTTTCGTGTCGTTGCATTAGTCTGAAGAAAGTTCCATTTTCAAAAAAATAATATTTTTGGCTTTTTATAACTTATAGGTAGTTTTATTCCTCTTCCTACTACATATAACACTTGGTAATTTAAATACTAAGTTAAGAGAAATATTGTAATTCATGTAAGAGTATAATGAAGTAATTTGACTCATCTTGATGCTGCAAAAGCCTTTTATGAATCATAAATTTCAATGAAAATTTCATTTATATTATCTTCGAAAAGTATTTCTAATAATCTTGTTACATTTAAACTTTTATTTTAAACATGTAAGTGTTGGTATATGTGTAATTAATGCAATTGTCAAATGACTTTACCCATGACCTTGACCTGAATTAAAAATTCTGTAGCTCAGAGAGCTTCAACCTGGGTTCCCTGGAGCTTTGACAGGGGTCTCGAAAAAGATAACTTTTTTTTAGGCAAAAAGCCCAAAAGTCTTAGAAATTTTTTAATTTTTATAAAAGATTAAATTCTTAAACGCAGTTTGCTTGAAAAAATAATTATTAATAAAAAAATATTTTATAGATAAAAATAAATCCGAAATTTTGAAAAATTCACGTGCTTCAAGCACTAATGGATACATCAGAAGAATTTTCAATGAAGAGAAGTGGCAAATTATATCGATTTAAGAGATTTGGCGTAAAATTAAATAGGAACAGCCCCTAATTATTAATTGTTAATTTGAAGAATACGCTGAAGTTTTTCATAAAGTTATAAACACGTTATATTTAATGCAACGTATGTGACAACTAAAGCAAAATACAGATGCAAATTAACGCAGAATATGAAATAAAACTGTAGATTGCTTCAGTACACCCAATCTTCGATAGTTTGTGAAAAAAAGGCAAACACACATCCCAGTTAATAAATATCATGACATAATAGATAACATCTGGGACATGAATCAATATGAATACAAATTATATTTATATTATTTTAACAATTATTTAGTAAAAGTACAGTATTTTTTAATTGTCTTTACATAAAATACTTACGTAGTATGATACAAAAGTTCGAGGACAAGTAGTAGAAAACCTTATCCTGAATAGTTCACAGCACTGAAGAACATCCACCTTCTAAGTAGTCTCCTTGGACGACGATACACTTCTGCCAGCGTTCGTATAACTTGTGGAAGCACAGCTGGAATCCATTTTTTGCAACCTCCCGTAAGGCCTCCTGCAAAACTCCTTTCCCCTCATCTGATGACTCAAAACGGCGTTTCTGTAAATTTTTTTTCATTGATGGGAACAAGTAAATGTAACACGGGGTTAAATCTGGTGATTAAGGGAATATGGAAGTCCATTAGTGCGAGTTTTGCGAGGAACTCTTTTACCAATTGAGATCGATGTGCTGGTGCTTTGTCATGCACAATATACCAGTTGTCACTGCGAGAACTGAGGCCGTCTACGACTAAAGGATTCCCTCAAATGACATCTTCAAGAAGTGTGTATCTTCAGCGATTTCTGAAAGTGCTTGATGACGATATTTTCGAACACATTCTGGCACCAACGCTACATTTTCCGCATTCCGTGAAGTCGATTGTCCAACGTGTTCATCGTCATCGATGGATTATCGGTCCTCTATAAAACGCCGAGGCCATTCGTAAACCTTGGATCTCGCTATGGTAGATTCACCACACACCTTACTTAACATTTCCAAAGTCATCACTTGTGTTTTACCTAAGCTTTGACAGAATTAAATATTCAACGCTACTCAAGAAAATCCATCTTTCTTACATCGCAGAACAAAGCTAATTAGCTTCGGAAGATAACAGCTGCACATGTGGTTCGGTCACATGATATGAACAATATCTACCTGGCGAGGTAGGGGAGTGTTGGAAGAATCCATTTCAAGTTATTTAAATTTAGGTACTTACTTTCGTTGCAGCAACGGCCGCAGTCCTCGAATTTTTGGATCGTACTACGTATAACACGGTGATCTACTTTAAATAATATTTTAAAGTATATTCTTCCATGTTTTTTCTCTTTAGATGAGGTTCCCCGGGAACTATAGTTTCAAGGCTTCCGTGAGTCGATAAATTTTGAAGATCACCGTTCCAGCTCAACGCAGAAAGTTTTAACGAGATAGCATGTTAATATTTCCACATTGCTTGATAAAAGGATATGAAACGCTGAATCGTTAAAGTCCTTGTAATCAGCAAAAAAAAAAAAATCTAATTTTTAAACAATAATCATTCGTCCACATCCCTACATAACTCATTCATTGTTCCTTCAGTGATGCGATGTCAAACAATATTAGCTTGATTTATAATACTTCAAATTGTCTCACAAAGCGTGAAAGAAATATGATGTCCTCTAAATTAGAACAACGCATTGGGAAAGGTTACAAGAAGCATAAAAATTTGTCTCAAGTATCGGAGGAAAATTAGACATTCATTATCTTGAGCAATTGTGACTCCAGAGATTAAATTGTTTTAAGGACATTTTGACAAAAAAAATACTTAAATATAGTATTTTGGCAAAAAATTAACTTAGAATAATCTTTTTCCAGATGTTCTCCTTTTGTGAAAAATGGTTCTATTATAATAATATTTTGCCTGTATATAGCTCAGACCTCTCTACAAAGGCTCAACTAGAATTTTTGAAAAATTCACATTATTTTCAGAGTTACCACTAATTGAAATAATTATTAGCGTTTTTTTCTTAAAATTGCTCTCCTCTGTTTTCGTAAAATATGAACAAACCCACTTCTAAGTTATAACTTTCAAATATATAACTTATTCTAATAGAAGCATTTTTAATAAAAGAAGAACATTTGAAAAAAAGATTATTCTAAGTTAATTTTTTGCCAAAATATTGTATTTAAATAAATGTTTTTGTCAAAATGTCCTTAAAACAATTTTATTTATGTATTCTAACCTAATTGACACTAAATATCATGAAAATTATCCATTTATGAGCTTTTGAAATTCATGGTTCCGAACGTAGTCGGATACCTTAAAATCAGTTTTTGAGTAACTTTGCTGATGCACGTGTAATGAAAGAAAAATTACTATTTTAGAAAGGATTTAACTAATAATTAATATTTGAATCTTAAAATGAGACTGTAAATTTCACATAAATATTTTCGATTTTGTGTGTGTGTGTATGTGTGTGCTTCCGTATTTTTTCAGAAAACCCCGTTTCAGTATCATATATGCAGTTATAGAATAATAGTTTAAAAAAAACGAGAACTCAGTTTTGTGGTTTGTTTATATAGCAATACGTTTCTATAGCTCGTTTAAAGTTAATTCTAAAATATTTTAAAAATAATTTTTATAACTTTAGCCAAGAAAATATTTCACTTAGATATATAATTGTGTGTTAGGCACACATTACTTTAATATTTATCACCAGTTAGCTTATTTTGGTGTAGTAATTACTTAACACAAAATGTTACACACAATTAATAAAACATTCTGAACCCTCTACTACTTATTATTTATTGCTTATGAATATATTTTTCAAACCAAATTATTCTCTAAACACCTATTTATTTAAACGCCATACTAATGTAGTAAGTAATATTTTTTAAAACAATGATAATCATAAAAAATATATAATCCATAGATTATTTCTTATTTAACCATTACTTCATATATTTGTAAAGAAATGAAGAAGGTAAGTTAAAATATTTATATATCACAAAAATTTATTCTTTTTTGTGCATAAAATTCAATTAAATTAATAGTAATACATATTTCTGTTATAAAGATATTGAGTAATAGGTAAATAACCTAAAATAAGAGAAATATCAGTGTCAAAAGAATGCGATAACAGGTGTATATATAAAAACAGGTAACTTTACCTCAGTTTAATTTGTTTTTCTTAAAGCATGGAACTATATTTTGTGTTTCATCATCATCAATTCTCTAATGGATATATCAGTGAAATTTTTTAATCGCTACATCTGATATTTTTTTTATTTTCTTAAATTAATTGTACATAATCACCAGTGACCTGTAATATATTTTATGATGCAATGATGAATGTTGAGAAAACTAGAGAATTTCTAATTTTGAAATTTAAAAAATACAGACAAATTTCAAGAATTTATTCAATTTTTTATTCTGTGCAAATCACTTCAAGTTTAATAGTTTTGGAAAAGGTAACTATACAAGGTATGACACAAAAAAAAACCCCCAAGAACGATTGTAGTTTAAAAAAGAGTAGAGTCAGCAGCGACTCTTTTGATGACGTAATCCCTACCCTTCCTTTATCCATGTGACCAGTTTCGCCTTACCCTATTACACCGGTTGGGAGTATTGCGTGCTACTGCATTCTTCCGGAAAAAAATGTCGAATCAACATCAAGTTTTTAATGGAAATTAAGAAATCAGCCCCGAAAATTTTTCAGATATTAACCTAACTACGTCTTGTACACATGCATTTGAATGGCATAAACAGTTTTTAAGGAAAAGGACATTGTGGAAGATGATGAACGTGCTGGGTGCCCAAGGTATAGACTAAAACATCGCCAAATTTCGTGATATGAGTGGGTTCCCACTCACATCAGTGGTGAGACTGTCAATCAACACAACTTCATTAAAGTACTGAAAAGACTTTGCAAAAAAATTATGAAAAAAATTCTAGAATTAGGGAGTAATGGATAGCTGTTGTACCAAGACAAAACGCTCTCTCACACGGCCCTATTTGTTAAGCAGTTTCTGACCAGCAAAAACATTACTATGATGGGGAGTCCTTCTTATTAACCTGATTTCGACTCGTGAAATTTTTATTTCTTACAATTAGTTCTTGTTCAAAGGGAGCCCATTTTATTTCTCATTTGAAGAGGTTCTGGCAAAAACGGAGAATCTCCTAAAGGGCCTTCCAAAACCCTCATTCCAGAACTGTTACCAGCAATGGTAGCATTAAATGTAGATGTGTGTGAATTCTGAATAGAACTACTTTAAAGATGATAATGTCACGAAGAACCGATTGTGTAGGTACAATGATTTATTGGACCAGTCTCGTTTTTTTCCCCTTTTTGTATTAAATCTTTTGGAATTTAGATGTTTTGCATTGAGTTTTACTAAGCCTTTATAAAGGTATTTGTATTTATCCCCTTAAATATAAATAAAAGTCTATATCATTTATTTACAATTAAACTTCAGTTTCATCCAAAGAATTACAATTAATTTTCTGGTTTTCAATGAATAATTTCTTCAATTTCGAAACTAAAGTTTCTTTTTCGAAGAAAAAATGCATGATTAATACTTTCATTTAAATTATTTCTTCAATCCCTACGAAAATTATATGTTAAGGAAAGTCAAGTTTATTTTTCAATACCTTCAGAAAGAACGTAATTATGCATAAAGTATGGACAAAAATATTTCTATGCTATTTCTGTCTCTCTATATAACTCAAAATAAAATTAATATTTCATTTATCTTTTCCATAAAACTTTCAAATTTAGAGGGATATTTGTTCAAAAATTCATATTAGGATTGATTTAGGAGTAGTTAAATCCAACAATGAAATTTAATTGCCGATTCTGTGCATGAGTGATGAAGGACAACAAAAATTCTTTCATCAACTGCGGTAAAGTAAGAGCAAAACTTGAAAATTGTGAATTTCCTCGATTTATTTAATATTTTAGGACTAAGCAAGAGTCTCCAAAAGATGGTAAAACATGCTTTAGAGGCAAAAATTTCTAAACTTTACAAATCAAAAGTTTTGAAATATTTTATTCTCAAGAGGAGAAAATTCCCCAACTCTGTCATTCAAGTTTCTTGAAATCTTCTATTCGAGATTATGAAAGAGGTTCTACGACTTTTCATGGAAGTTTTTCGCGATAAACATGTTCGGTAAATATAAAGCGCTTAACGATAGCAAGATTAAAAATGTAAGTCTCCTTAAACTCAATTTTCATGAACGCCTAATGAAGTGGAAAAATATTTGTTCATCTGAACTGGGAAAGTAGCTGTGTAGCTTCAACGACACCATTTTATTTGTGCTTTTCTTAACGAAGAATTTTGGGCAAGTAATTGTGCACACTTAAGGATTAAGCATAATTTTTTAAATAAAAAATTGTGCTAAAAATATTACTTGTGAATATAGAAATGGAAAAAGCTACTCTAGAAAGATTCTAGTTTATATATTTGTGTGTTTCACTATATTTGAAAATAATTTGATGCGCGTATTATTTCTAATTTTAAACTAAAAATAAACAACTTTGAAAAATATTCAAAAGAAGAAAAAAGCTTTTTAAAGAAAGAGTTTATATATATATATATATATATTTGTATAAGACATAAAGACATAAAGCAAAAAAAAAAAAAAAAAAAAAGGTAAAATCGTCTCATAATAAAGATTATATATTAAAAAGTTTCATTTTGGTTTTTCGTTGCTTGTATAACAAATGTCAGTTACATGTACTGAATTTGCCCAATTTTTTAGAACATAACTGATATATATTTATTTGAAAACTTATTTGTTTAATATATTGGTTATCATTCTTTCAAGTGAATTAAATTTCAAATGTTTTAAAATGTACTGTAGAAAATACAATAATAATTATTAGAATTATCTCAAGTTGAAATTTATTAAATTAAATGGACTTTTTCAGAAATTATTGTTAAATACTCTTAATTATATGAAATGGGAATAAGAATTTGTGATTTTGAGCAATGCGATTTGTCTTGTAAAATCATAATTTCTCTTTAAAAGTTAATGCTATTAATATTATATAAGCCATTACTATTTATGCATTTATATAAAGTATAAAGTGATTTAAATTACCATAAGTATACCTGACAAAAATTTCTATAAAATAAATAATTGCGTTTTATTTTTTTCTTCAGTTAATATACTTGAAACCAATGAAAATAATAACCCCAGCCGTAAAGAAAGAATATTTGAAATTTCCTTTAAGTGCAATACTTTATTACAATGATCCCGAACAATGTGTAATAAAATTCTGAACATTATGAAATGGCTCAAACCATTGTTGAAATTAATAAATACGTCTTTCCCGGATACACTTTATGCAATTTATGAAAAGAAGAAATTCAAGCAAAAAGCAAAAATGAAGGGAAGAATAAGATCAAGTTTCCCCGATACGATGTTTCAAATGTAGAATCTCTAGCCCTGAAATTCATACTTTTTATTGACTTTCAAAGTTTGCGGGAGTCTGTATAGATGTATTCTTTTCGTCCAGTCATTTTTCCAAACTACTAGAGCAAGTTTTTCTGTAAACTTGGTGCGTATGAGACGTGCTGTGAAAGTGTTTGCTGAAAATTACGAATTTAGAATTCTGTTGGTGCTTTAAAGTTGTTGGGTCTTTTTCTGTTTTATTTCGAGAAAATGGAATGCCACTGAGAAAGTTCGAATCTTAATTGTAGGTCAATGCGATCATGTAACCAAATTTCAGGAAACTCAGTTGGTATAAAAAGGTT